>LDKF01000868.1:29122-39310 GCA_001026735.1 Rotylenchulus reniformis
ATATATATTACAAATTTCATCCTCGCTTTCCTCATCGCTAAAATTTAATGGCGAAACAGAAAGTTCCATCTGTTGTGGATTTTCTCCTGAAGTTGATGGTATTTCAGCTTGTTCAGTAAAATTTTCTTCTGTTTCACATTGGGCTAAAAAACTGAAAACAAAAAATTTATTCATTTAATCATTTAATTCAATTCATTATTTATTCCTTTAGACTATGCCAAAATTTACCCTCTTTGCACTGAATAATGAATTCTTCTTCAATTAAACTCCATTCAAGTTTTTATCTTATGCTCTCCTCGTATGAAAAGCGCTTGTCCATTAACATTGCAAAACCTATAAAATAAAAATTAAATTGTATGAACTTGTAATAAAATTTCAGACCCAAAATTTCTTCGGTACCAATTTGTCTAATCGGTCATTAAGTTTTTGGCTTAATGTTGATGCTAATTGTTTTGAAAATTCCGAATTGGTAATTTTTTCAGACTGAAGAGTCAGATACTGACCCAATTTTGTCAATGATGGTATTAAAATGGATGCAGTCGAAGTTTCTTCACAAAATTTTAGTGTTGTAATTTCGAATGGTTTTAAAATTTTGCAAATTTCTTTCATTTTYTCAAATTCCAGAGCTGTGATGGTCGGCAAATCATCAGGTGCCGGCCTTATGCCAATATTAAGTCGTGCTCTCTTCGATTTTTGTGTTATTTCTTCTTGGCTATTTCTCCTTTCATCCAAAATAGACCGTATCACATTCCTTTGTTCGAAAAAGCATTGAATCATAATTAATATCGAATTCCATCTAGTCGGTACCATCTAAAAACAATAATTGCCTAATTAATTAAATTTATTTATTTTTATTTTACATTTGGAATTTTTTTCTCTGGCAACCCTTCTTTTTTCTGATGGCGCAAAAGCAAAAATGATCCGATATTTGTTTTGAAAAAAGCGACCCATTTCTTGACAATCTCAATCAATTCTTTGAATTCGTTTGAAAAATCCCCCGCATTTCTCGGCATCAATGTGTTAGTGATAACAAGATGTAAAATGTGCGTTCCACAATGTATACTTTAAAAATAATTATTATTTCTAATCCAATTATTTTATACCTCAAATTTTAAAATGTTGGAACTTTTCTTCATATTTGACCCATCATCTCTGACCATACAAATCACCTGTTTGAGTTCTAGTTTATTACGTACAAGTTGCTCGCGCAAAACTCGCGCTATATTATCGCCACTGTGTTCTCCGACAATTAGCGCTGCGCCCAACACATAATCCATTCGTTGAAAATTTTCGTTTACAAAATGAATTGTTAAACTAAAAATAACGAAAATTATTTTATTTTAATTGGTGAAGTGGACCTGATGAGTGATGGAGTCCGTGTTGGTTTTTGCCAACCATCCGCTGTTATTGAGCATTTTTTTGTTCCCAGTTGTGTCATTATTTGTCCGAGTATTTTTTGTGCCATTTCTGGCAGTTTTTCTTCGATAATGATCTCGAGAATAAGCCTAAAAAATAAAGTTTGCGATTGAAAAAACATAAAAACCTTTAATTCAGGATAAGCCTTTTGGAAAAGAATTTTGAGATCAGGATTAAAAAAAAAACTAAAAAGACAAATGATTACGGACCATTATGCGAGTAAGCAATGCATCAGCATTCTCTTGACGGGATTGTTCCTTGTTTTTGACTTCAAAATGACTTGTGATTTTCGTAGGTTCCTAAAAATGAGGGATATTTCTAAATGTTAAAAGTTTAAAATTTAATTACATGAGAAATTTTGTCATCTTTTTGCAATTTCAGTCCATCATAAACATTTTTATGTAAAGATCGCAAGTGATCCCACAGTCCTTTGGTGGAAGAATTTGCATATGTATACTTTTTGTTGCATAATAAACAAAGTGCTTTCCCTTCAACTGGTAAAAGTTTAAAATGTTTCCAAATTACACTTGTCATTTTTATGTCTAAATTTAAAATCAAATGTAATTAAAATAAACTATATATACCAGAAAAATGGAAAAAAGAATGGAAATGCAGCCGAATACACTACCCTAAGATAGCAAAGAAAAACAGAGAAATAAAACATACAAAACGCCAACAAATGCCAAACACAAATTTTCGTCCAAGTATCATTATTTTTCGTAAAAAATATTCTGAAATTTATTCAAATATGCCATTCTTAGGGGTGTATTTTCACCCCCGTCCCCGTCGGGGATGAGGGCCGGGGATCGGGGTCGGGGATGAGCCATCAGTCGGGGACGGGGATCGGGGACGGGGGTCAAAATGGTCGGGGATCCCCCCCCCCGATCGGGGACGGGGACCCCCCCGTGCGCTACCCTAGTCCATATGCGCCACCATGACCCAACAGCGTTCGTACATGCGTGAAGCACGTTCTTCACCGGCTTCTTTGCTTCTGCCTTCTGCGGCACATGGCACATGTATGGCGTACCAATGTAGGCGCAGGTATCTCTGAAATGGCCTACGGATTAGGCCTTCCTCCATCTTTGTCGACAATGAATCTAAGATATCGTGTCCGCTTCTGAAGAAAGAGCACTTCTCTGATTTGATCCGGAAACCGGATTGCTAGATTCGCTGGAATATTTCTTCTAAGTGCTTCCAATGTTCTTTTGGATTCTACTGACGACAATCACTCCTCCAGATACGCAAATATTTAAAATAAATGCCTTTGGGGATGTTAATTAGTTTAAGTATTATAAGTTTATCGAAAAGTTAAAATAAAATGTCGGCGGCGTGGTGTAGTGGAGTAGTGGTCTATCACACGGGACACAACTGCCGGGACCTGGGTTCGGATCCCACCACCGTGTCAGACATATACTCAAGCCCGTGGGAAGCATATATCTTCACTCAATCTTACAGGTAGCCCAGCGGTGATGCGAGGCTAAGGTGTTAGGTTCCCGTATACTAACTATAACTACATCCTCTAACAAACTATCCCCTCCCCCTCCACATGTAAGTAAGGCTGCTTCTTGGCCCTTTGTGGCTGTAAGCCGTGGCATTCCAGAAATGGGGAATACCGCCTAGCACCAAAAAACCCACATTCTATAAAAATAAGTAAATTACTAAAAATACATTTATTATTTTTTTATTTTAAATATACATAAATAATATTTTATTAATTAATCATTATTCAACTATAGTTTTTAATTTTTTACTTAACTTCTTTTAAATGTGTAATTCTTTAAAAATAGGATCTTTAAATCTTCTTTAAAAATGTTAGCAAAAAAATAAAAGATCAAAAGCTGAATTTTATCCAGAGAATCGAATACATTCTAATCACAAAAAGCTTTCCCATAAACGTTGATTTAAACAAATTGTATGATTCATCATTTACATAAAGCAATGAGCATTATAATTATTTAAATTATACTTATGCATTAGGATCCCACGCATTGATGTTGACACGCCGAATTATAAGCAAACTTTGATTACGGTCGAGGAATTCGCGCAATTGGAGCCTGTCGATTACAAGTCAAGGGTTCACCATGTACTTCCCAAATACAAACCATTTGTTATTAACCTGAGCGTGAACACTTATAAAATCGCTTGTAATCGGACCATTCTTGCAAAGCCAAAAGCAAGAACGGCCGAAATGATTGAAGCGTGCAATCCTCCCGATCCACTTGGGGGATGCCATAAGTAATAAAGAAGAAATAGCATTAAAAATTTAAATTAAACAAGCAATTTATTAGAAAAAGAATATAAAATTCTTGTAGTGTACATACATATTTAAGTGTATTTTGATGAATTTTTTTTCCTATTTCTTACTCGTCTAAAAAATGCGAAAAAAATAAAATATAATTCGGTGCTAACAAACCTTATTTCTCTAGGAATATATAAACTACTAATAAGACTCTCTACTCTCTACTATAAGACCACTATCCTAAATGGATATGCCTAGGGTCCGATATTTGAGGGAATTTTCTGTTTTTTAGGTAATGAATCGTAGGGAAATGCCCAAAAACGCGTTATTAGACAGATTCAAATGTATTTTGATGATTTTTCCCCTATTTCTTAAGTNAAAGGGGGAAAAAAGAAAAAAATGTATCCAAAAAATGTCCAAACAATTAAAGAGAAAAAACCAATTTACAAAAAAATTAGAGACCAAAAATTTTTTTAATTTTGATTTTTTATGAATCTTCAAATGAATTTTTAGGTAATATCTTGAAAAAATTGCCTTTTTTGTCTACAGTACACCCTTGATATGACAGCCTGTATACTCATGATGCTAAAGAACTAATATCAACCAAAATTCAAATTTTTATAAATAGAGCTCGGAAATATTATGAAATTTATTTTATGGAGGCTCAGAATGTCTTGAAAATCAAATAAACGCTTTACACGGGCATCGGATTAAAAAAAAGAAAAACTTCAGAGATTTCGATCTTTTACTTATGATTTTGGATTTCCCTACGTTGGAAAATCTTTTTATTTTCTTTATCAATTCGGTTATGATTTGAAACTTGTTGGGTCGTTTCCATGCTGATGAGTTTTTCCCTAAATTGTAAAAAATGCTTCATACCACGGTAAAATTATTTTTTGTTAGATCTATTAGACGAAAATTATAAATATAAAAAATATGCAGAATTTATGCTCTGCCAGTTGGTTAGGAAATTTTTTTTATGAATTTCGGACAAAAAGTTCGAAATTTTTAAAAATTACTAAAAATTCATGTAAATTTCGGAAAAAATTATATCTGAAGATATAGAGCATGAAATTCTGCATTATTTAATATTTATTCTTTTGTCTAACAGATCTAAACGTTTTTATCGGGATATGGACTCATTTTTGCACTTTCCGGAGAAAAGACATAGCACCAGTCGTTTCCTCGAAGGATTCCAAACCGTTTTTTCAGAAAGGAAAACTAATCCAGAATACTTTTAAAGCTTGCTATAATATAATTACCAAATTCAAAAAGATGTAGAATTTTACTTGACTTATTTTTTTATAAAACAATAATAACAATTATTTTTACTGCGGCTTCTTGGGCCTGAAAGCCCAAACGAGACGAATTCGAAATTCAATAATTAAAAATCGCAAAATCGGGTAAACCAAACCAGAATTTCATGCAAATTTAAATAAATATATACTTATTAAGCGAAAATACCACATATGCTATGAAAGTTATTTTGAGAAATATGGAAAAAATGGACCGTTTACTGTAAGTTAGGGAGAAATAAATATTTTCTATTATTTTATTTATTATTAGATTGAAAATTTGGAGAATAATGTGACAAATTCTTGCAACTCCCATGGTGATAAAAATGGCAAGATTCAGCATGGTATTGCCATTACAATTTGTGCTCAACGACGACAAGGCCACCATCATATCCAAGCCATTGTGCAATTGTCCTATTCAACAGAAGGTAATATAAAATTAAAAATGAGATATATAAATATTAATTTATCTTGGGGAGGAGCAGGATATCCGTGCTGACAAAGGAATATATTCATCTCTAAAGTAAAATTCGCTAATTCTGATATCACCATCTGTAGAGCAGAGTTGATAATATTTAAAAAAGTGACATTGGTTTTTCGCCTCAGGCCATATAAAAAAAGTTATCTTTTAATATTTAAAATAACATTATTTAAAAATTCGACAAAAATTTAAAAGGCAAGATCTCAAAATCTCTCAAAATCTTATATTAAAAACGGCTCCGAAAATATGTCCCTGAAAAAGAATTGAAAAAATTAAGACCTTTGAAATATTGTGAAAATGTCAATTTTCCTCCCTTTTTATCCTATTTTTTTCTTTTTTCTATTTTCTTCCCTCGATCAAGTGAAAAAAAATTGATTAGTATTATTCCAAAATTTCAAGTATTATTTTTTAAAGTAAACAAAATAGCCAACTTTTTGAGATGAAAGAGGCCAAACTCCATTATGCCCTTTTTAGAAGCAAGGTATAATAAACCAAGTTGGACATCTATTTTGTAAGTCCTTACTTTTTAAATTAAACTGGAAGCCCATTTTTACCTAAGACTACCTTTATTCAAGCTTTTCATTAAGTAATTTTGATATATTTTAAAACTTGTTACATTTTTGAAATTTAAAATGTGCATTAATCATTCAATTTCATTTTTTTAAATTCAATTTGCAAATTTAATTTAAATATAGTATGCATAAATTAATTTTTCTATTTTTTTAATTCGAAATAATTCTCTTAATCATTCTCTTAATCATGGAGAGATGAATTTAATCATGAGTTCTTAAAATTTCTCCTACAAAGCTATTTTTTCTTACCTTACTTGCTATATTTATAAAATATTTTTCATTTGATAAATTATTTGATTTTAATTTTTTATTTTAAATTTGCTTAACTCCATTTTTATTATATATTTTTAATTAATTTCTTACTATAAAGATTTTTTAAATAATTTAATTAAAAATATTAATTTTATATTTTTATTCTTTAACACACTTTAAAAATGCGTTATGCAAATTATTTTAACTATTGTATTTTTATGCAAGGCAAAATAATTACTGCTTTAAAGACCAGCTTTGAGTAATCAAGCTATACCTAATAGTTCGATCTATTTGTCCATTAATAATGATGATAAAAATAAGTTTAAAATATTATTTTTTATTAAGTTCCTCTTACGAATTTAACAATAAATATTTATTTTTACTTTTTAAACTCATTTATGATTAAAAATAGTGAATAATATATTGCTTGAATACCTCTGATGTTATCTTACATTTATTTAAACAAATCTATAATAATAAACGCATTATTGAGCATACAACGTTATTAATTTTCAAAAATTACAATTTTAACATTTATATTTAGTACAACTTGATAAATTTATTTATCGATTTTTTGATCCGATCTTTTGATTTTTTGATAAATTATGATTTATAATAAATATTTCTTATGAAAAAACGGCTCAAATTTTGGATTATAACTTTTAAAATAATACATATTTTAATAATTATTAATACTAATAATAAAAACAAAAAGGAAATTAGAATATTGTAAAAAAACCATTTTTTCTATTTTTTGTTATGAATAATCATTATAATAGCATGTAGAAGATAAAAGATTGGGATTCTACACATTATTATAAAGCATGGCCTATAGCTATATTAATTAAACATAACATAATAAACTAATGATTAAATATTTAAACCTATGATGAAAGAGATCAATATTTTAGTTCATTTTGAAATAAATTAGAAATCAATGAAATCAAAATAAAAAATAATAATTTTAAAAAGATGTAATTACTAAGATTAAAATATTTCTAATAGATTGCTTAGAAAATATAAATTTTACATAAATAAAGTTCTTTCTTCAGAGAGAAGTGCTAAAGTCAAGAATCCACGCCATATGGATAAGTTGAAGAAAGCAAGTAGAAGGCCATGGTAATGCAGAGCTTAGAAATAAAGAGGGAGAACCTTGATTTGGGGGTTAGATTAGACCTCGAATAGATTAAGCACAAATAATTTAAATTGAAAATGATAATTACAAAAGTGAGCTTTTTAAATTTTTCAATTAATAAATCTATTAACAAATGTTTTAAAAAATTAAAAAATATAATATTAAAAAAATAACTTATATTAATAATGTACTTATATTAATAAAANATGCGCCACCATGACCCAACAGCGTTCGTACATGCGTGAAGCACGTTCTTCACCGGCTTCTTTGCTTCTGCCTTCTGCGGCACATGGCACATGTATGGCGTACCAATGTAGGCGCAGGTATCTCTGAAATGGCCTACGGATTAGGCCTTCCTCCATCTTTGTCGACAATGAATCTAAGATATCGTGTCCGCTTCTGAAGAAAGAGCACTTCTCTGATTTGATCCGGAAACCGGATTGCTAGATTCGCTGGAATATTTCTTCTAAGTGCTTCCAATGTTCTTTTGGATTCTACTGACGACAATCACTCCTCCAGATACGCAAATATTTAAAATAAATGCCTTTGGGGATGTTAATTAGTTTAAGTATTATAAGTTTATCGAAAAGTTAAAATAAAATGTCGGCGGCGTGGTGTAGTGGAGTAGTGGTCTATCACACGGGACACAACTGCCGGGACCTGGGTTCGGATCCCACCACCGTGTCAGACATATACTCAAGCCCGTGGGAAGCATATATCTTCACTCAATCTTACAGGTAGCCCAGCGGTGATGCGAGGCTAAGGTGTTAGGTTCCCGTATACTAACTATAACTACATCCTCTAACAAACTATCCCCTCCCCCTCCACATGTAAGTAAGGCTGCTTCTTGGCCCTTTGTGGCTGTAAGCCGTGGCATTCCAGAAATGGGGAATACCGCCTAGCACCAAAAAACCCACATTCTATAAAAATAAGTAAATTACTAAAAATACATTTATTATTTTTTTATTTTAAATATACATAAATAATATTTTATTAATTAATCATTATTCAACTATAGTTTTTAATTTTTTACTTAACTTCTTTTAAATGTGTAATTCTTTAAAAATAGGATCTTTAAATCTTCTTTAAAAATGTTAGCAAAAAAATAAAAGATCAAAAGCTGAATTTTATCCAGAGAATCGAATACATTCTAATCACAAAAAGCTTTCCCATAAACGTTGATTTAAACAAATTGTATGATTCATCATTTACATAAAGCAATGAGCATTATAATTATTTAAATTATACTTATGCATTAGGATCCCACGCATTGATGTTGACACGCCGAATTATAAGCAAACTTTGATTACGGTCGAGGAATTCGCGCAATTGGAGCCTGTCGATTACAAGTCAAGGGTTCACCATGTACTTCCCAAATACAAACCATTTGTTATTAACCTGAGCGTGAACACTTATAAAATCGCTTGTAATCGGACCATTCTTGCAAAGCCAAAAGCAAGAACGGCCGAAATGATTGAAGCGTGCAATCCTCCCGATCCACTTGGGGGATGCCATAAGTAATAAAGAAGAAATAGCATTAAAAATTTAAATTAAACAAGCAATTTATTAGAAAAAGAATATAAAATTCTTGTAGTGTACATACATATTTAAGTGTATTTTGATGAATTTTTTTTCCTATTTCTTACTCGTCTAAAAAATGCGAAAAAAATAAAATATAATTCGGTGCTAACAAACCTTATTTCTCTAGGAATATATAAACTACTAATAAGACTCTCTACTCTCTACTATAAGACCACTATCCTAAATGGATATGCCTAGGGTCCGATATTTGAGGGAATTTTCTGTTTTTTAGGTAATGAATCGTAGGGAAATGCCCAAAAACGCGTTATTAGACAGATTCAAATGTATTTTGATGATTTTTCCCCTATTTCTTAAGTCAGGCTAAATTTTTCCCTATAGCAAACAACACTTTAAGAATTAAAAAAATACACAAAAAATGGCTCAGAAAATATGCACCCCTAAAAATGATAAAAATGATACTTTTTAAAGAACCAACTACACCCGCTGAATAGGGAAAAAAGAAAAAAAAGGGGGAAAAAAGAAAAAAATGTATCCAAAAAATGTCCAAACAATTAAAGAGAAAAAACCAATTTACAAAAAAATTAGAGACCAAAAATTTTTTTAATTTTGATTTTTTATGAATCTTCAAATGAATTTTTAGGTAATATCTTGAAAAAATTGCCTTTTTTGTCTACAGTACACCCTTGATATGACAGCCTGTATACTCATGATGCTAAAGAACTAATATCAACCAAAATTCAAATTTTTATAAATAGAGCTCGGAAATATTATGAAATTTATTTTATGGAGGCTCAGAATGTCTTGAAAATCAAATAAACGCTTTACACGGGCATCGGATTAAAAAAAAGAAAAACTTCAGAGATTTCGATCTTTTACTTATGATTTTGGATTTCCCTACGTTGGAAAATCTTTTTATTTTCTTTATCAATTCGGTTATGATTTGAAACTTGTTGGGTCGTTTCCATGCTGATGAGTTTTTCCCTAAATTGTAAAAAATGCTTCATACCACGGTAAAATTATTTTTTGTTAGATCTATTAGACGAAAATTATAAATATAAAAAATATGCAGAATTTATGCTCTGCCAGTTGGTTAGGAAATTTTTTTTATGAATTTCGGACAAAAAGTTCGAAATTTTTAAAAATTACTAAAAATTCATGTAAATTTCGGAAAAAATTATATCTGAAGATATAGAGCATGAAATTCTGCATTATTTAATATTTATTCTTTTGTCTAACAGATCTAAACGTTTTTATCG
>LDKF01000869.1:0-37561 GCA_001026735.1 Rotylenchulus reniformis
GATCCGATCGTTCATCCTCGACTGACTGACAGGGGAAAAAAGGAAAAGCACACATGGAAGGGGCGGGGCAATGGAAATAGGGACAAAATGATCAAAGACCGGAAAGGCAAAGGGATAAGCAACACCCAAAAGAAAGATTGATTTTTTGGGAGGCCACCTGGAAGTCCCTTACAATAAAAATAAGAATGAATTAGATGTTATTGGTCAAAAAGCACCAGATATGGAGTACAGTAAAATAAAAATCTCCTTTCCCATAAAAAATAAAAATTTAAAAAATAATTAGAATAAATATATTTTAATTAGGAAAAACATACCTCTAAATCATCTTGCCAATTTCGAGTGGGGTCTAAAAGTCCGTCGTAGCAAATGGTGATCATGACAGAATTCCAGCTGAATTAACGGAATTTGAGAAAAAAAATATTTTCCCATGATATTGCCTTCCAAATTTTTTTAATGATTTACCGAATAATATTGTGGCTATTTTTCTTTTAATAAAAGAAAGCTTAATTGACATTTCGATAAAATTCGAAATTATTTCAAATACCAAGCTGAATTTTTCCTTCCTTAAATGAATAAAAATTAGAAATTGAATAAAAAATAGAAATTTCAATTATAATTAAAAATAATCAAATAAAGTTTAACTCACTCTGCACAGTCGCCAGTTTTATTGCGTGCCAAAAACCCAGCATCGGCAATGAACCAAAAAGTTGGGTAGATCTCCACAACCTCATCTTTCTTCAAATCCGCTTCCCCCTGAATTTAGTAAATTAATCAATTCATTTGTATTATTAACCAATAATATTTTATCTAAATAATACCATTAATTAGGATCGGGAAAATGCCTTTTTCCTGCCAACTCAAAAAGACCTAAAAACCGTGTAAAATGCATTTTTAACATATTTAAACCTTCCAAAATCGAACGGCTCTTTTTAAGGAGCAAATTAAATTTGGTTGGGCCCCTAAAAACGGATACTTATTTTCATAAAAAAATAATATTTTCTTGGAAAAATATTCGAAGACTATTCGAAAATTCTATACGTTGCTCAACTTAAATCTTAACACTTTTTACCGTAAAACTCTATTAGGAACTCCGTGTCTTCTTTTTCAACCATTTTCCAGTGAAAAATTTCAATCATTTTTAGAAAAATTTATTTGAGCTATAACTTATCTTTTTTCAATTACATTTAAATTAAACAACCGATTGTGACAAGTTTTGGTGAATAAATAAGAATTCTTTTAAAGTTAATGCACTCCAAAAATTGCAAAAAAAAAGATTCCTTTTCTAAATAATATGTCTTTAGCTTGTTCGAATAAAATCAGATCTTTGAAAAATGCGCCGTTACATGCTGGATCTAAAAGAGTGGAAAACCGTCAAACCCATCGGAGCGACTGGCACGCAATTTTCTTCGTTATTTACTATATGGAGTCCAGTGTTGTTAAAAGCTCCGACTCCGGAGCCAAATTGTAGGAAAGGCCGGAGCCCAGAGTCGGATCCGGAGTCGGAGCCGAAAAATTCCGATTTTAACAACACTGATGGAATCTCTAGATCATGTTTTAAAAATGCGAGCTATATCATTAATATCGAGTTGACTAAATTAAAACTTTGAATTTTGGTCAATTATTTTTCTGTTAACTGGAAATGTCATAAAATTACTCAAAGCGCATTAAAAACGTGAGATCCATGTGATCGGGATTCGTCAGGATCCCTCTACCGTTTTTCTCTCGATCCTGATTGGCCCATGTTTTTGAGGGGCGGGGCCAACACCTCCACCAGACTCATGCTCTCGAGATCAGTCTTCTGGGGATTGCGGGAAGAGTCCCTCGCTGGACTCGTGGACAACTCCCTTCCTCCCCTTTCACCTTCGGGGACTTCTTTTTTTAACTTCTTTGGTATTTTTTTGTCATTTTGTTGGTTTTTTAAGAATTTTAATTCTGCATTTAGATGCCTTTAAAATTTCAGCATTGAATATACCTTCTTTATAACAGTAGTTGATTTCATGGTCAGCGTAGAACGACGAGTAGAATGGGAGGAGGCACGTGTAGTTGGCACCTTAGACAATTGTCGTATTTCAATTTTTGTCGAAAAAATTTTTAAAGAAAATTGTCAAAAAAAATTTTTGCATTAAATATGGCCAGAAATCTGTGGTTCGTCAGAGCGTTCTAGTTACCATATGTACTTCGACTAGTCATTGAAATATATTGAGCAAAGGACCTTCAATGATGGACCCTACTTAGGTCTTTGAGAATTGTTTGTATACCATTTGATCGAGAAAAAGTTTGATTTGTAGGACTTTTTTTTTAAGAAAAAATATCATAAAATTATAGAAAATTATTAGTAAATTGAAATAGGCTATCGACTCCTTCATAATTTATAGCTGGCAATTTAGTTCAATCAGGCTGTGTTAAGAAAGTTTAGCTAGATAAGCGATATCGCTATAATAAATCACTAACTATTTGGATGTCCAATCATTAGCAGTCAAGCGATTATTAGTAATTTTAAAATGTACATAATTTCCTGTATTGGGAGCCTGGGGGTCTTATTTTTCAACGATGCTGACTTGTTTGTCCAAAAATGCAAATGTGCACGTTTGTTCAAAAGTGACAATGGGATAACTAAATGCCCCAATGACGTAACAACTAAAAACTAAAATTATTTTTTATATATTTATTTATTTTTAAATTAATGTAGTTCCTGAAATAAACATTTAAAAGGAACACGGAAAAATTTTGGTAAAAGGACACTTCGCGAGATACCCACTTCGCGAGGCCATCGCGAAGTGTTCGTCCACTTCGCGAGTTTTTTAGAATCCTCGCGAAGTAGGTCAAAATTTTCAATTGGTAAAGATAAAAAATTGGTGCAGTTTTGATGAGCTCAAAAAATGAGAAATAAAATTAAAAAATTTTGTGGAGAAGTTGAAAAGTTCTGCTGATTCGTGTGATTGGAGTTTTAGTCTCTGACATCCGAATTTTAGAGGATTTTGAGTGTATTGTTGTTAATAATAACTAATTTTGAGTTTTTTAGAGGATTTTGAGTGTATTGTTGNGGATCCGGAGTCGGAGCCGAAAAATTCCGATTTTAACAACACTGATGGAATCTCTAGATCATGTTTTAAAAATGCGAGCTATATCATTAATATCGAGTTGACTAAATTAAAACTTTGAATTTTGGTCAATTATTTTTCTGTTAACTGGAAATGTCATAAAATTACTCAAAGCGCATTAAAAACGTGAGATCCATGTGATCGGGATTCGTCAGGATCCCTCTACCGTTTTTCTCTCGATCCTGATTGGCCCATGTTTTTGAGGGGCGGGGCCAACACCTCCACCAGACTCATGCTCTCGAGATCAGTCTTCTGGGGATTGCGGGAAGAGTCCCTCGCTGGACTCGTGGACAACTCCCTTCCTCCCCTTTCACCTTCGGGGACTTCTTTTTTTAACTTCTTTGGTATTTTTTTGTCATTTTGTTGGTTTTTTAAGAATTTTAATTCTGCATTTAGATGCCTTTAAAATTTCAGCATTGAATATACCTTCTTTATAACAGTAGTTGATTTCATGGTCAGCGTAGAACGACGAGTAGAATGGGAGGAGGCACGTGTAGTTGGCACCTTAGACAATTGTCGTATTTCAATTTTTGTCGAAAAAATTTTTAAAGAAAATTGTCAAAAAAAATTTTTGCATTAAATATGGCCAGAAATCTGTGGTTCGTCAGAGCGTTCTAGTTACCATATGTACTTCGACTAGTCATTGAAATATATTGAGCAAAGGACCTTCAATGATGGACCCTACTTAGGTCTTTGAGAATTGTTTGTATACCATTTGATCGAGAAAAAGTTTGATTTGTAGGACTTTTTTTTAAGAAAAAATATCATAAAATTATAGAAAATTATTAGTAAATTGAAATAGGCTATCGACTCCTTCATAATTTATAGCTGGCAATTTAGTTCAATCAGGCTGTGTTAAGAAAGTTTAGCTAGATAAGCGATATCGCTATAATAAATCACTAACTATTTGGATGTCCAATCATTAGCAGTCAAGCGATTATTAGTAATTTTAAAATGTACATAATTTCCTGTATTGGGAGCCTGGGGGTCTTATTTTTCAACGATGCTGACTTGTTTGTCCAAAAATGCAAATGTGCACGTTTGTTCAAAAGTGACAATGGGATAACTAAATGCCCCAATGACGTAACAACTAAAAACTAAAATTATTTTTTATATATTTATTTATTTTTAAATTAATGTAGTTCCTGAAATAAACATTTAAAAGGAACACGGAAAAATTTTGGTAAAAGGACACTTCGCGAGATACCCACTTCGCGAGGCCATCGCGAAGTGTTCGTCCACTTCGCGAGTTTTTTAGAATCCTCGCGAAGTAGGTCAAAATTTTCAATTGGTAAAGATAAAAAATTGGTGCAGTTTTGATGAGCTCAAAAAATGAGAAATAAAATTAAAAAATTTTGTGGAGAAGTTGAAAAGTTCTGCTGATTCGTGTGATTGGAGTTTTAGTCTCTGACATCCGAATTTTAGAGGATTTTGAGTGTATTGTTGTTAATAATAACTAATTTTGAGTTTTTTAGAGGATTTTGAGTGTATTGTTGTTAATAATAACTAATTTTGAGTTTTTTAGAATCCTCGCGAAGTAGGTCAAAATTTTCAATTGGTAAAGATAAAAAATTGGTGCAGTTTTGATGAGCTCAAAAAATGAGAAATAAAATTAAAAAATTTTGTGGAGAAGTTGAAAAGTTCTGCTGATTCGTGTGATTGGAGTTTTAGTCTCTGACATCCGAATTTTAGAGGATTTTGAGTGTATTGTTGTTAATAATAACTAATTTTGGGGAGAGGAAATCCATAGAATAATAAGAAATATCTATAGGAATATTGAAAGTCCTACATAGTATGATTATCGGTCATACTATCAATGTACATCACACGGTATGATTGTTCATCATACTATAAATATACCTTTTATACATTCGTTTTATACACATTTATACATTTCGTAGTATGCTTATCAGGCATACTACAGGGTGCGCCAAAAAAAATTGCCCGCTCTTTCCTTTTCTCTAATTTATTTTCCCGCGGAGATATTGTTTACCACTTTTATTTATATTTTAGCCCTATCAATTCTCTATTATGCCTGACCAGCGCCAATCGATCATTAACCTTTCTAACAATGGAATGTCCGGGTCACAAATATCTACCCTCCTCCGCGTTCCAAAACGCACTGTCAATTGGACAATCAAATAATTCCGGTAAATTAAAAAAAAAAGAAAAATCCAACAAAGGCTATTCTAGCGAGTATGGTACACTCAAAAGGCTCAAGGGGAGCGGGAGACCGAGGTCCGTGAACACCAGACAAAATCGGGACAAGCTCAAGAAACGAGTAGACCGCAACCCCAGGGTTTCCATGAGACGAGTCGCACGCGAGATTGGGATCAGTGCTANCCATGTGATCGGGATTCGTCAGGATCCCTCTACCGTTTTTCTCTCGATCCTGATTGGCCCATGTTTTTGAGGGGCGGGGCCAACACCTCCACCAGACTCATGCTCTCGAGATCAGTCTTCTGGGGATTGCGGGAAGAGTCCCTCGCTGGACTCGTGGACAACTCCCTTCCTCCCCTTTCACCTTCGGGGACTTCTTTTTTTAACTTCTTTGGTATTTTTTTGTCATTTTGTTGGTTTTTTAAGAATTTTAATTCTGCATTTAGATGCCTTTAAAATTTCAGCATTGAATATACCTTCTTTATAACAGTAGTTGATTTCATGGTCAGCGTAGAACGACGAGTAGAATGGGAGGAGGCACGTGTAGTTGGCACCTTAGACAATTGTCGTATTTCAATTTTTGTCGAAAAAATTTTTAAAGAAAATTGTCAAAAAAAATTTTTGCATTAAATATGGCCAGAAATCTGTGGTTCGTCAGAGCGTTCTAGTTACCATATGTACTTCGACTAGTCATTGAAATATATTGAGCAAAGGACCTTCAATGATGGACCCTACTTAGGTCTTTGAGAATTGTTTGTATACCATTTGATCGAGAAAAAGTTTGATTTGTAGGACTTTTTTTTTAAGAAAAAATATCATAAAATTATAGAAAATTATTAGTAAATTGAAATAGGCTATCGACTCCTTCATAATTTATAGCTGGCAATTTAGTTCAATCAGGCTGTGTTAAGAAAGTTTAGCTAGATAAGCGATATCGCTATAATAAATCACTAACTATTTGGATGTCCAATCATTAGCAGTCAAGCGATTATTAGTAATTTTAAAATGTACATAATTTCCTGTATTGGGAGCCTGGGGGTCTTATTTTTCAACGATGCTGACTTGTTTGTCCAAAAATGCAAATGTGCACGTTTGTTCAAAAGTGACAATGGGATAACTAAATGCCCCAATGACGTAACAACTAAAAACTAAAATTATTTTTTATATATTTATTTATTTTTAAATTAATGTAGTTCCTGAAATAAACATTTAAAAGGAACACGGAAAAATTTTGGTAAAAGGACACTTCGCGAGATACCCACTTCGCGAGGCCATCGCGAAGTGTTCGTCCACTTCGCGAGTTTTTTAGAATCCTCGCGAAGTAGGTCAAAATTTTCAATTGGTAAAGATAAAAAATTGGTGCAGTTTTGATGAGCTCAAAAAATGAGAAATAAAATTAAAAAATTTTGTGGAGAAGTTGAAAAGTTCTGCTGATTCGTGTGATTGGAGTTTTAGTCTCTGACATCCGAATTTTAGAGGATTTTGAGTGTATTGTTGTTAATAATAACTAATTTTGAGTTTTTTAGAGGATTTTGAGTGTATTGTTGTTAATAATAACTAATTTTGAGTTTTTTAGAATCCTCGCGAAGTAGGTCAAAATTTTCAATTGGTAAAGATAAAAAATTGGTGCAGTTTTGATGAGCTCAAAAAATGAGAAATAAAATTAAAAAATTTTGTGGAGAAGTTGAAAAGTTCTGCTGATTCGTGTGATTGGAGTTTTAGTCTCTGACATCCGAATTTTAGAGGATTTTGAGTGTATTGTTGTTAATAATAACTAATTTTGGGGAGAGGAAATCCATAGAATAATAAGAAATATCTATAGGAATATTGAAAGTCCTACATAGTATGATTATCGGTCATACTATCAATGTACATCACACGGTATGATTGTTCATCATACTATAAATATACCTTTTATACATTCGTTTTATACACATTTATACATTTCGTAGTATGCTTATCAGGCATACTACAGGGTGCGCCAAAAAAAATTGCCCGCTCTTTCCTTTTCTCTAATTTATTTTCCCGCGGAGATATTGTTTACCACTTTTATTTATATTTTAGCCCTATCAATTCTCTATTATGCCTGACCAGCGCCAATCGATCATTAACCTTTCTAACAATGGAATGTCCGGGTCACAAATATCTACCCTCCTCCGCGTTCCAAAACGCACTGTCAATTGGACAATCAAATAATTCCGGTAAATTAAAAAAAAAAGAAAAATCCAACAAAGGCTATTCTAGCGAGTATGGTACACTCAAAAGGCTCAAGGGGAGCNATTAAAAAATTTTGTGGAGAAGTTGAAAAGTTCTGCTGATTCGTGTGATTGGAGTTTTAGTCTCTGACATCCGAATTTTAGAGGATTTTGAGTGTATTGTTGTTAATAATAACTAATTTTGGGGAGAGGAAATCCATAGAATAATAAGAAATATCTATAGGAATATTGAAAGTCCTACATAGTATGATTATCGGTCATACTATCAATGTACATCACACGGTATGATTGTTCATCATACTATAAATATACCTTTTATACATTCGTTTTATACACATTTATACATTTCATAGTATGCTTATCAGGCATACTACAGGGTGCGCCAAAAAAAATTGCCCGCTCTTTCCTTTTCTCTAATTTATTTTCCCGCGGAGATATTGTTTACCACTTTTATTTATATTTTAGCCCTATCAATTCTCTATTATGCCTGACCAGCGCCAATCGATCATTAACCTTTCTAACAATGGAATGTCCGGGTCACAAATATCTACCCTCCTCCGCGTTCCAAAACGCACTGTCAATTGGACAATCAAATAATTCCGGTAAATTAAAAAAAAAAGAAAAATCCAACAAAGGCTATTCTAGCGAGTATGGTACACTCAAAAGGCTCAAGGGGAGCGGGAGACCGAGGTCCGTGAACACCAGACAAAATCGGGACAAGCTCAAGAAACGAGTAGACCGCAACCCCAGGGTTTCCATGAGACGAGTCGCACGCGAGATTGGGATCAGTGCTACATCTATTCGGCGAATCGCTAGAAATGAACTACACATCCAGCCCTACAAACTTCAGAAAGCCTAGCTTCTGACAGGTGCGATGTAGAAAGTTAGGGCCCAAAGATGCCGGGAACTCCTCCGGCGCGCCGCAGGTCCACCAATCCTTTTCACAGATGAAAAGATTTTTACAATTGAAGCCTTTCATAACCATCAAAACGATAGAATATGGGCACAAAAACATCCTCTTTCCGACATATTGTCAGTCATTCCCAACATCCAGCTTCTGTTATGGTTTGGGCCGGAATTTGTTCCACGGGCAAAACACCCCTGGTTTTTGTGGATCCTGTGGTGAAAATCAATAAAGACTATTACTTGCGGGAAATTCTCCAAAACACCTTGAAACCTTGGGCTATGGGCCACTTTCGGGGCCAGGACTGGACTTTCCAGCAGGACTCTGCACCAGCCCACAAGGCTCGTGAAGTTCAGACCTGGTGCCGGACCCATTTGCCCGGGTTCATATCATCCCAAGAATGACCTCCATATTCTCCAGATCTGAATCGGATGGATTATTCCATCTGGGCCATTTTGGAGGCCAGGGCCTGTGCTACTCCTCATAAAAATTTGGAGTCGCTCAAGCAAGCCCTACTCCGTGAATGGGATAAAATTCCGGTCCAAGAGTTGCGGCGCATCGTCGAAAATTTTTCCGCACGACTTCGACTCTGTATCCGGGCCAAGGGCGGACATTTTGAATCATAATGATTGTAATTGTTCCCTATTTTGTTACGCATATTTTGATTGTTATTTAATTCCAATTGGATTTATATAAACAAAATTATGGACATTTTATCGCGGGCAATTTTTTTTNTTTTTTTTGGCGCACCCTGTATTTCCCCTATTTTTCTACCTACGTAATATGCTTATTAGGCATATTACTCTTCTCTCAATCCTTTTTCTGCATAATATGCTTATCCAGCATATTATTAACCATCCATTTCTTTACCTTCTTCCATGTCGGGATTCCCCTCCCCGGGACCCTCAGACCCCAAAGGTTTATGCCCCTTTCTCCGGGAACAGCTTTGGCTGCTCTTTATTTTCTCTTATTCAATTCACAATGAAAGTGATCGGGGGGGGGGGAATCTAAAATCTGTTCCCTCCGGCCTCTTTTTATTGGGACAAATGGTTGGCCGGAGGGCGAAAAAGGGACACAACAATCAAAGGATAGGACCAGCTGCCCAATTAATCCGCCCCCGTCTAATCCCCGATCAATCCCTCACATCATCGCTTATTGATCTTTCGTCGGGATCAACATTCCCCTCCTCAGTTTGAAGCACGGCCCCCTTGCTTTTCTTATTTGGGCCCCTCTGTTCCTGCGCCTTTGCCCTGACCACGATCGTGCCTCTCGCGCAGTGCACGCCCCCATTGAATGGATTCCAGCTCCGGACAATCCCTGACGTAATGTCCCGGCTTGGCACACAGAAAACACGCGCCCCCGTTCTTGCGCCACCACTGAGGCCTCTCGGCCTCCCGATTCCCTCGCTTCCACCTTTCGCGCCCTCGTTCATAGCTGTATGGATGCTCCCTCCTCTCGTATCTCGATTCGCGTCGATCTGTATTTCCCAGCTTTGGATTTATCCCATCTTTTGTCCCGTGCCATTCATTCTCACCCTGTTTTTTTCATAGCACCAGGTGAGTCATTGCCCACTTTAGGTGGGCCAGGCTTGCTTTTTCCTGCTCTCGGCCGCCCCTCTCCAGGGGTTAGCTGGGAGCTCAGGCCCGGGGCCTGGTGCAGTTGGGGCTGACTGTTTTTAACCAGCCCACACATAGCCATCAGTTGAGCATCCATTTCGGGTGTCATGTTCCGCTCCCTCACCAGGATTATGTGTGAGGATGTTATTTCCCCAAGTAGCTTCAATTGATCCTCCATTCCTTCTCCAATGAACACCAAGCATACATTTAGCCCGCTGCCCGCCAAAATCAGCGCGATGCCCCCGAAAAACCGCACATTATTGTATATTGTCACCATAAAAATCCTTGTAGCAGTGGCCGGATAAAAAGGCGGCTCCACATGGGTGTTGGCGGTGTCCTGGACCAATACCAACCTCGCTTTCCCCTTCGGTAGCTGTTGATGCAGTCTCTCCGCATTTTTGTCGCCACACAATACGGCCTCTTCCCAATTGACCAGCAGGCTTGTCGGACAAAATCGCATCTGCTTTACTTCATTGAATGCTTTCTCGCACATGTCCTTCAGGCCTCGGAGAAATTTTTGTAGTGCAGGATTCGCCTCTTCCCAATTCGCGAATCTCACCGGCTTGAAACGCTAAATCCCCAATTTGGCTTGCATGCATGAACAGTTACTAAGCCACACTCCCGCGGCTCTCAACAGCGCCTTGGGCTTCCACACATCCTTCGCCTGCTTGTTTCCTTCTGCCACTCTGGCACCCCAAAAACTCATGTAGGCATATTTTGGCCTTGCATGTAGCATATCCGGTATGGCCATCTTCTCATTCCGGTCATTCCGGTGTCTCGCTTTCCACTCGGCTAATAGCAGATGAGCCGGTGAGTCAATTGGTTCCAAGGCCACCCAGCTTAGATCAGAAGGCATCTTCTCTCTGCCTTCGTCGAAAATCTGGCAAAACTGCAGAGGGAAACATTGGCAAGACGCCCAGATGCATAACTCTATTGGCTGAATAGAGTTATTTGTGGCCGGAGTCAAATCGACGATTATTCGTCGCCGATTATGATCTTCTCCCTTCGCTTCCCTTCCTCGTTTTTCTTCTCCTTCACTTCCTTCTCCTTATGATGTTCTTCCCTTCTTTCCTTTTGTTTCTCTTCTTCCCCGCTTCTTTGGTCTTCTCGTTCTGCTCTTCTGCTCACTTCCCCTCTTGGCTTTTCCTGTCTCCTTGGGTGGTACTCCTCTCTCTCATCTCGCCTTCCTCTTCTCTGTTCGTCTTCCCTTCGTTCTGGTTCCTTGACCATCACTCTCCGGTCCACCGTTTTTCTTTCCCTCCCCTCTTGTTCTCTTTACGCCTTTGTCTTCCAATCCAGACGGTGTATTTCGCGCCGCAACTGCCCACATAATTCGATGCTTCTGGGGTTTCATTCGCCATCCGGTGATGCTCCTTTCTGGTAGTCGCCTCCACATTTCCCATCACCGGCAGATCTTCGTCCCCGGATCCATCGTCCAAAGATGTCTGTGCTGCTTTTGACTCTTCTATTCTCTTCTCAATTTGGAATTCCAACACCACTTCGTCCACCTTGACTTTACTTTTTCCCGACACCATCCTTCTTCACTCCTCAGCCTGTTTTCGGGCACTGGCTAGCAACAGCCCATATTCTTCTTTGGACCTTCTCCAAGCTTTCCACAGCGCATCTCTTGCATCTCTTTCCACTCTCATACGGAGTCACGTATCGCCCAACTTCTCACGTTCCTCGTTTGATGCCCTAATCACCTCAAAATTAATGAGGGATTCCAAAACATCTCGTGGAGGTTCTGGTGGATCCGATTCCTGAGGGCAGGGGCGTCTTCGTGTTCTCGGATCCGTTAACCAGGGCGCAAAAAAAGCATTCGTTCCTGATCCTCTTCTTGCTGTCCTCTTACGACTTGACTCCGCCTCTGTTTCTTTTCCTCTTCCTCCCTCCTTTTCTTTGCTCCTTCCGCCTCCTCCTCCAGCTCCTTCTCCAGCTCCTCATTATCAATCACAATCAGATCATCCTACATGGCATCAGACGCCAGATTTGGTGCTTCTTGGCTATTTGGCGACGCCAGCAACGCCTCTCCTTCTTCTTCTCCAACTTTCGGTTGGTTTCCATCCTCCGCCACTTCCAACAACTCCATTATATCTCCGTCCACCTCCATCGGTTCCTGTTCTTGCGACGGACTTCCGTTGTTTTCTATGGTGTAGACAATAGCAACTACCTCCTACTGCAGGGCCACACTCTCCCCTTCCTCTCGTCGCGCTTCTCCCACTGAAGCGCTCTCCGCTTCCCTCTCTTCCGATTTAGGATCCCCTTCAGATTCGTCATCCGTGAGCAAAAGCGGGGTGCTCTCACGGTAGGCAGGTAACGGTTGTTGTGGTAGTGGTTCTTGATCGTTGCTCTCCATCTCATTGTTGATTTCGTTGACCTGGTCCATCTTCCAAAAACAATACTTTTTATTTCTTGTTTGTTTTGTTTTTCTAAGCCTAAGAGCAGCCCATCTACAAAGCGACTATTTGCTTCCACACCAAACTTAAAAGTCCTTTGACGTCACCAGGACGTCCTCCTCCGAAGATCTCTCTGATCTCCAAAAGTCTACCTCCCACTCTGACCAGTCCACTTCAGACTTTTGTGTGACATCTTTTTGCTCCTCTCCTTCCTTTTTGAGAGGACGACGAAAAACGAGTTTAGTCGTTTTCGGAGGACTTTTTCTTCTCTCTATCCGCATAAAATTGCTCCACTAAGCTTTTCCAAAACGGAAACGGCTGGAGCACTTCACACTTTTCAGCCTGTTTCTCGCCCTTTGGTGCCCGGAAAAATACATTTGTCACTGCTCTCGTTCCTTCTTCTTTTTTCCCATACTCTCTGGTGGGGGCCAGTCACGAGTCCCGATGATTGAACTTCGGGATTCCGGTTTCCCATCTCCCTGTAATTCCAGGATCGCCATTCTTCCATTTTTCAGGAAGATGGTCTCATTATTCTTGCTCAGTCTCCACGAAATCCCTTCCGCTTTCAGTCTCTTTAGGTCCGCTGCTCCCAGCACGATATGCTCATACTGATGTAGATAAAATTTTTATCTCGACCGGCCTTTCCCTGGCATTCAGCAATTTTTTGGATAGATACTGTCCCCCCTCTCTGTCTGGCGAATCTCTATCACATGCTTTTCTTTCCGGTTGATAGTAGTTCCACGGGCAAGTTGTCTGCCAAAGTCGCTCAGCTTGTACGGGAACACCTTCCCATAAAATTGTTGCTCTGCTTTTGCAGTCCCACATTCACGGCCATGGCTCGAATTCTGGAACAATACTCCTTCCAGCCTTCACCAACACCCAACTTTCCCAACTCTTATCCTCGTTCCAGAATTTTTCAGTAAATCTCATCAGTCCAAATTTGATCCCCGCCGTCCTCATAGACGTAAATGCATCTCTTCCCAGTACTACACTGTGAACGTCGTCGCTTAGATAGAATCGGACTGGCTCCTGGTTTTTACTTCCGTTTTCTATCATCGCCAATATATAATCCTGGCATTCAAACTCATACAGCCCTTCCTTGAGGGTGAATTGGTGGTGGTCTTTATGAATCAGCCATCCCCTGGTCCAACTTCTTGGACACATGCTGACCAGGAAATCACTTCTGCCATCGTATGCTACTTGTCCCCTTCCTCTCCAAGTAATTTCCAGTTCATCACAGTCTTCGAAAGGGGCTACAGAGTCATCCCATTCATCTCCTGCTACACAGCTCACCAATCCTTCGGTCTCTGGGCCATGCATGATTCCGGGGCCGTCCTCGGATTCTTCCTCTTCATCTTCCTCTTCGGTTCGATCTCTTCATCCGAATAATCCATCTGCCATTTCTTGGCTTTCCTACGCTCGTAGCGGATTTGTCTTTCACTTGGCTCTGGTTTGAATGTTGGCAGCTGACTGGACACTTTCCTTATAGTCTTTTCTGACTACTCGCGGAATTTTTTCTCGCAAAACAAATAGATGGGCTGCTCTTTTCTCCTCTAAATATAGTTCTTTACTTAATATAGATTCACACCCAGAATTATTAGTTCTGGTGCCCTATCGAATTTTTCACACTCGGGAGTTTTAGTCCCAGTGTACCAAAATAAAAATGCAAAGTAACGAAAAATAAGTTTTTTTTATAATTACAGTTATCGGCTGTAATTAGAAATACTACGGTGCGAAATCACTAGTATCCGTAGTGTTTGGCACCAATCTACAAATGTGATTTTTGTTGGAGTTTTTTTTCCTGAAATACAGTTATCAGCTGTATTCAAAGGCGAGGTAGTGTTTGGTTTATGTTTTTAGTCGTTCCTTCATTGGGCATTTAGTTACCGTATTCTCTCTAAAATAAGACAGTGTCTTATTTTTTTCAAACCTCCCCAAAGGGGTATCTTATTTTAGAGGGGTATCTTATTTTAGAGAGGTGTCTTATTTATTTCGAACCCCTTAAAGGGCTCATATTCTAGTGTAAAATTTATGGAAATTTTTTATTGAGAATTAATAAGGAATTTTTTTTGAAAAATATCAGCTTTACATTCAAAGATTCTTCACTCAATAATAATATGATCTAATAATAATAATAATAATAATAATAATAATATTTTAGTCCATATTATACATATGGCCATATTTTGCGGTTTTTAGTCCATATAAATCCGAGCCTTACTTATAACTGGTTGTACGATTATTTGTCGTTTAAAAAAAGTAAAGCAAAAAGGGTGTCTTATTTTAGAAGGGTATCTTATTTTAGAAGGGTAGCTTATTTTAGAGAGAATACGGTATCCCATTGTCACTATTGATTTTCCGGTATGGCCATCTTCTCATTCCGGTCATTCCGGTGTCTCGCTTTCCACTCGGCTAATAGCAGATGAGCCGGTGAGTCAATTGGTTCCAAGGCCACCCAGCTTAGATCAGAAGGCATCTTCTCTCTGCCTTCGTCGAAAATCTGGCAAAACTGCAGAGGGAAACATTGGCAAGACGCCCAGATGCATAACTCTATTGGCTGAATAGAGTTATTTGTGGCCGGAGTCANGAATTTAATTTCTGCTTTTTTTGATTAAATTTATCGCAATAATCAGCAATTGAATAAACCTTCGTCGTAACAATGGTTGATTTGGTGGTCGGCGTTGAGCGACGAGTAGAATGGGAGGAGGCACGTGTAGTTGGCACCTTAGATCAAATATTTATTATTATTTTAAATCAAAAAAGAATTTACTTTTTCACCGCAGATTAAACTTTTTGACACATTCTGAAAAGTGAAAAGATTCAAATTGAAGAAAAAAGCAAATTTTGGCAACTTTTTATTGTTTTTACTCAATTTTTACGAGATGTGAGCTATGCTAGGACGTTAAAAAGGTCACGTTAAAGAGCGAATTTTACTATAATTATTAAATTTTTAATAGGATGGGCTAACTTTAAAAATCAAATAATTGTACCTGGAAAATTATTTTAAGCATATTAATTTTTTGTTTTTACCTAATTTTTCCAAAAAATTTTTTAAAAATTGCAAGCAAATTGGAATATAAGATTTTAATTAAATTTGGCTCTTTGTTTAGCATTCAGCAGCCATTTTGGAAAGGAGAAATTAAAGTCATATGCAAGTATTATTTTTTGCGCAGAATTTTCCTTTGTTGGTTTTTCGATAGATTATAAAAAATTTAATTCGATCAACAAATTTCAAATATTTTGCTTATAGATTATAAAGCTAATTGGAACGGTATAACTGAATTGGTGGAATCGGATGGTCGTTCCTGACAAATTCTAATCCCAAAATTGAGATTAGAATTTCTCATTTTCTTAATAATGTTATATATTCTCATATTCTCTTAAAAATCTCTATACCTTTTGTTCCCTAAATATTTTATGTGTATCAAACGAAAAAAAAAATGCAGGACTCCATTTTATTTGTTCGAGTTGCGTTTAAATTTTACGGACTTTTTCTGGAATCATCATCCCATAAGAATTGCTATTTTACTGGATCTTACCGAAAATTCGACGGTCCAAGGACATTGCCATAAATATGTTATTTGCCCGTTCTTTGTCGCATTGGATGCCACCATATCGAGCCCCAAATACCAAAGTGGACCGAAGTCGTCCACATATGGCACCTGGTGAGCTTCCCACATTGTCCGATTGAAGAAATCTCCAATCTTATACACAGCATCGCAGGGGGCTTTATCTGAATATCGCCAAGTAAGTCAATATTATTTGATTTATTAAAAATTCATTATTATGGAATCAAAAAATTTGAAAATTCTTGTGAAATTATGTATATGAAATTCCTAAAGGATTTCAATTTTTAACAATAATGATATTTGTTCATTTTTGGATTTATTATAGCAGACGGACTAATTCGGATCAATTTTTAGTTATATTGCCTATCCTTTGCCTTAGCGTTTCCTTTATTTTCTCCGAATCCGAAGAGACTTCCCTATAGCAATTTTGATCGTTAGGGATAGATGTTAGTATTTTACATGCCGTTGACCATGGCATGCCCGTACGGTACGGGAACCGGACTTTGCATCACATTTGCTTTGCATCACGGCTAATGGCTGAGTGGAGGATGTACTTCCCACGGGCTTGAGAATTATATGTCGGTGACGGTGGTGTGAGTCGAACCCACGTCCCAGGATTTGTGTTCTTGTTGATAGCCACTACATCAGGCCACCGATTATTAACTTTTTATCGTTATTTTGTGAAGTTAAGATCCATTTGATGGGTTTCGAGATGAATGACAAGACGAAGAATTATTCCTCGATTACCTGCGCATCCCAACAAAGACGATAGCAGCGAAGCACCTCCTCTCAAGTGAATTCCAAACCGGTCCTTGCTCTCCATCGGGCACGAAAAACTGAATTGTTCGAATGAAAAATGGCGGTTTTTTACATTTTTACCTCTCCTTATCGAAGGATGTCTTGATGTTCAGCTGATCTCCTTGGAAATTGACCAGCAGTCCATTGTGGCCGGTCATTTTTCGACATTCAGCAAAATTTTCATTTCCCTGGTCGATCAATTGAAAGCGTCGGCTGGCTTTAGCGTTTCCATTGAAATTGAGCATCTTGCTCGGATAGCAAATGAGGAGCCGTCGGAAAAAAATATTTAAATTGCGATATTCGATTTGTATAATCTTAGAATAAAGATATTTCGATGCCATTCACACCCTAATTTAATTTATTAACATAATATTTTGAACTTTAATGCAAAAAATATCTTTTAATGGTCATTAAGGCCTAATTTTATTTTTTAAATATTTAACTTTTGGATGTGTTTAAAAATGTTTTTAGATATTTGAAGTATTTTTAAGACATTTTATTAAAACCTAAAAAAACTATTTTGGACATTTTCGGTTAAAATTCTTTCACAAAAATGCAATAAAAACGTAATATCTATTTTCGGGGTTAGCACCTATTTGGGGTAAAAACTAAAATATTTAATTATTTTTGGGTTTTAAAACCTAAAATCCAGGCCTAGTGATCAATGATCAACTTACTCGATATTTTTACTAATTTTTGCCGATATTTTTACCCACATGATCTTATATATTTTTCATGTTTTGATGAGCCACGTGAGAAACGGTGCTTTCCTTCATTGTCCAAAAGGGTGCTGGCTACTGGACCGTTAAAATGTGCTAATGTAAATCTTTAAAATATAAATTTGATAAAATTTGAATTTAAAACGATAACATTTCTTGTCAAACTTCAATAATTGCCATTTGCCATTCAATGAAAGTAATTAAAAATTCAATTTTTGGCCAAATTTTTTGCTTTATTTATGAGTTAATATTTTTGCTGTAATTAAAATGAATGGCACCGAACACCAACAATGATACAAACCCTTGGCCATCACCACAGGTCTTTTCGCGGCGAATTTCCAGGAAGATGTTGTCATTAGCTCCATTGGTAATGTTCAAATTCAAATGCCTTTAAATAAATATTTAAAATTTTTGGTCTTTTACCCCGAAACTTTAATTGACTCGATTGTCTTATTTATCCCTTAAATTAGCCTGGAAACAGGACTTTGACCCTGGCCGATTTGACGACGAGAACCCCAACCACAGGGATTGGAAAAACGAGTGCTGGGACTGGAACGTTAAAAAAAACCCGCCAAATGCTGTAGTCTGGCCTAAAACATTTTTGTTAGACTTGTTAGACAAAAAGTATAAAAGGCAAAAATATGCAGAATTTTACGCTGATTCGAATGGTATATTTTGTTTTTCGAAATTCGGCCAAAAAGTTCGAAATTTCGCCGAAATACTCAAAATACGGTTTTTAGGCGATATTTCGAACTTTTTGGCCGAATTTCAATAAAAAAAATAGTATATCATTCGAATAAAAAAAATTTGAATTGCCTTTTATACTTTTGGCCTAACAAGTCTAACAAAAAAAGTTTTAGGCCAGACTACAGCATTTGGCGGGTTTTTTAACGTCCCAGCACCGGAAAAACCAATTTATATCATTTTTCTTAAAATTTGAAATAACCCATTTCTAGAATTGTCCTAATTATTGACACAATAATTAGAATTTTTTTTATTAAAAGGCTCAATTTTTAATTTTTGACTCAAAAAATTATTTTATATCATTTTTTCTCAACAATAACTCTGCTTTTTTTCTGGATGAGAGCTTAAATTGTTTAACAATTTATTTGAAAATCCAAACTAATAAATTCCATAAATTTGGTGACTTTAATTATCAAAAAGCTTACTTTTGCTTATCGGCATCAAAACATGGGGTTGGATTAAAGAAGAGGACGAAAAGGAGGAAGGGTAGGAAAAGGAATTTGATCTGGGACATTTCCCTGATCAAATTCTGAAAAATTTGAATTTAGTTAAAACACAATCTCCGCTACAATTATGAAAAGCGAAGTAAAATTTTTTAGTGTAATTTTTGAAATTTTATATATATATATATATATATTTTGAATATTGTTGCTTTTCATAGTCTCGAAATTAAAATGATGAATTATCAGATTGGGTTGAAAAGGTGGCTAACTTGAGGATCCGTCAATTTTTGTAATTCAAACGCAAACTTGAGGATTTTCGAAAAAAACGATCTTACTAGAAAAATTCAGAAATTTTTCTTTGAAATAAAACAATTGTTAAGGCGAAAAAATAGACCATATTTTGATCTAAAAAGATTAGTAAAAAAAGTTATAAATTTTGTTTAAAAAGTGATTCAATATTGACTTGCCGAAATCGAATTTGGCTAAATTCGAAAAAAATATAGGCAATGGTGCAGAATTGCGGTCCCGCGGAGAAAATACAGTAACAAGGCTGAAAATTCGAACTATGGGGTTTTTAGGGTGCTGATTACGAATCTGAGCTCCTAAATCAAATCTATGATTTTTCATCAAGACTTGATTTTCCGTCATTTTTTTTTGCAATTTTCAGCTAAAGGGCTTGTCCAATTCGGATAGTCTCTTTTGCAATTTTATAGCAGACATTTAGGCCTATCTTTTGATACCAAACTCATTTTAATAAATTTAAGTTGAGTTTTAAGCAATTTTATAGTGACTAAAGGGCACCTTGGTGGAACTGAAAGGAGAATTTCCCTCGGGTGCTAGGGCGTTAAAAAAAGTGCCAAATGACATTGTCAAAACAAATTTTTTTTTGTAAGACTTGTTAGACCAAAAGTTAAAAGGCAAAAAGGTGCAGAATTTTATGCTCTATCTTATGGTATTTTTAATTTAACGAAATTCGAAAAAAAGTTCGAAATTACCCGAAATACCGAAAATATGCTTTTTAGGGGATATTTCGAATTTTTTGTTCGAATATCGTTAAATTAAAAATACCAGTAGATAGAGCATAAAATTCTGCACCTTTTTGCCTTTTATACTTTTGGTCTAACAAGTCTCACAAAAAAGATTTTGTTTTGACTATTTCATTTGGCACTTTTTTAACGTCCTAGCACTCCCCCTCGCGCGAAGAAATTGTATGGCATTATCGGAAGTGTTAATTTGGGGGATAAGTTCAAACAAATTCATCTTATGTTATTATGCTAAAAAATCAATACATAAGCTAAAATAATGTGCAAATTGGAAAAAAATGACGGAAAATCAAGACTTGATGAAAAATCATAGATTTGATTTTTCATGGATGGACAAAATCGGAGCTCAGATTCGTAATCAGTACCCTAAAAAACTCCAGAGTGCGAATTTTCAGCCTTGCAATTCTGCAACATTGCCAAAATATAGCTCATGAATTTGATGTAATATTTTTGGGTCAAAACTTTTTTATTTACCAATTGATAATGGAAGTAAATTTTCAAAAATTCAAAATATTGGCCAAATTCAGAATTTTCACGTTTTAAGGACTTTTTAATTTGTTTTGTACTCATTCTGGGCTCCAACTTCATACCAAATGATATCAGAATAGCTTAATCCAATTTTGAGCTTTGCGCCAAAGAAGTTACTAACAAGTGAGTACCTTATCTAATACTCATCAGTAAAATAATAAAATATCATATTGTACGATTTCTAAAAAAAGTAAAGTTAGAAAACGAATAAATTCTCACAGATTGTTGGCCAAATTGGCTGATAGATCTTTAGTGAATCATCATCATCAAAAGTAAAGGAACAGAGAGGGGGCAGTTAGTGAATGCAAAAGGGGAAAACTGTTAGTTATACAGAAGTTCACTCTACAGTACACAAGTATCTTATGGTAGTGCAATCTTTTCTTTGAAATTTTGGACATTTCAGTTCCTTAAGAAATCGCATCATTTTATAGTTAAATCTTTCTAAAATAGCTAATAATTTTCAAAATTTCGGTACTTTTTCACTTTACCCCAGGGTTGGTCACGGGTACAAATTTCGTACCCGTACCCGGTTATACCCGCGGGACCAATACCCGTACCCGTTTCATACCCGTCATACTTTTTTGCATACCCGCCCGCGGGTACCCGCGGGTATACCCGCATTTTACCCACATTTTAAGGAAAATTAAAAATTCAAAAAATGCAATAAATCATTTTAAAAGGTCGATATTTAAAAATAAATGAAATGATTTAAAAACGATCAAATTTTATTCAAAGAATCGGCCAACATCAATTTTGAGACATTTTCATCAGTCAAACGAAATCGTTGCTCATCCATCACGAAACGTAATCGACTGAAACCCCTTTCAATTCCCGACGAACTTGCTGGCAAGGCAAGAATACTTTTGGCGATCTGGATGTTAAAAAAAGAAAATCATACTTTAAAATATTCAGACCATCGAAAGATGTGGCAAAATTTTCTCGTTTTTCTTCCAAAATTCAGCCGGATTTCCACCATATTCATTTGCATCTTTGTCGAAAGATTTCGAAACATACTGATCCAGTTCGTCTGGTTCAGATGTCCGTTCACTTCTGCTTTGACTTTCACTCAAAAATGCTTCATCATCCTCTGAACAAAATTCGGTAGGAAATTCATTAAAAAAATCGGCCAGTTCTACTGGAGTTGACACAGAAAGCCTTTTTCTTTTTCTGATTTCCGATCTGATAAATTCATGAATCTAAAATATAGTATTTAAAATATTATATATATTTTGCTATACAAACATTAAGCTTTTCTGATTCGGATACTCCAATTAGAAGCCTTCTTTTTGGAGCCAAAAAAGTTGCTGCTTTATGGAGATCGGTGATCAGATCATCGTCAATTTTTCTCTGTAAGCATTTTAGAGCCGAACTAACTATTGCAAGCGACAATTCTGAATGAATGAATGATTGATCCGATTTCAATGCATTAAGTCTTTTCCTGAGTTCGTAAATTTTAGGCCAAACCAAGTGCAAAGTGGCTACTTTTTCGGTCTAAATTTGAACATTATTGTCTTTATAATGTTAAATTAATGGCTACTTGGAAAAACGTGACATATTCATCAAAAATTTCCAAAATGGTAATAATATTGGCCAATTCTTCCGCGTTTCTTGTGATTATTCGCAAATTTTCCAAAAAATCCTGCATAAGAAAAAAAAGTAAGAAAATTCTACTTACAGGACTCATTTTCAAACGCATTTCTGTACTTTTCAGCTCATTTAACTTAGGTTGAATTGCTACTACATTCTTTAGCATGCGTAATTTGGAAAGCCATCTTGTTGGTCCGTATTTCTTAACAATTGTTTTCCAATTTTATACGGATCAAATGTTCGNCGGATTTTAACGTCCAATTTTCATCAAACCAATAAAAAGTTGCGCCAAGAAAGTCAGATTTTCTATAAAACTTTGGGCTCTCATTTGGTTTACCCCCACAAATTCAAAAAACCAAAAAAGTGACTTAGGAAACAAAAAAGAAAAAACTTTAAAAAGCAAATACACGCGGAATTTTATGCAATTTTATGCTGAATATTTTAGCCTCTTTCTTAAATTTTATAATTTCGTTGAATATTTTTGGAATTTCCGAGAAAAACCAGATTTCCAAAAATTTTAAAATTTTTAAGGAAATTTATAAACAAAATGACAAATTTCTCTGCAAACTTTGTATATTTTTTTCTTTTATATTTTCGGCTCACAAAATAGCAAAAAAAAGTTTTGGTTTTGGTGGCGGAGAGCTAGCTTTGCAATTATAACCCTTGAATTTGTGGGGGGTAAACCATATAAGAGCCAAACATTGTTTGATTATTAAAAAATTAAATAACACCTGAATCCATAGTCCACTGCTATGCCGCCAATGTTCTGAAGTGCATCAAGTAAAATAGCCTTTTTATCCTCCAGAATCTGGTCGGCCAATGCATATGCCTTTCGATTGACGGTCTTTCTAGACGGCAATTTAAAATCTTCTGCCAGAATTTTGTTTCTTCGGGCACTTAAATTTATTTTTGTTTAAATTAAATTTTTAAATTTACCCGAAATTATTCATTTTTATCAATAAATTTTGCATTGATTGTGAAGTAGCACTATGGAATGAAGTTCCGTTCTCAAGACAAAATTGTGCCAACATTTCAGTGATTTCTGTTTGTTCGGACTGTGAGATTTTCTGTGGGAAAAAGGATTTTATCGAAGAAGTTGATCCAGTTGATTCAATAAATGGCCGTTTTCTCGGATGTATTGCCTTGTGATTTTCGTAATGTGTGCTTAATAAAATAAATATTAATAAGAATTAATTAATTTAATTACTTTATCGATCCGCTTGGATTGAATAGCACGGTATTACATTCATTGTATCTGCAAACAACAAATTGTTTGACACGCCCGTCCTTGAAGGCGGTATTTTCGTCGCCATTTTTGTCGTAGAATGGAATACAAATTTCAGGCATCAGATCATTTTTTGGTTTGTAGAATAAAACTTGTTTATTCTGCTTTTTTTCAAGACTAAGAATTTTCACAATTTCATTTTTCGTAAGCTCTGCTGAGGCTTTATCCGGGAATTCATGCATTTTATCTAAATTAATGATAAATTAATGAATTAATGATTTTATCAAAACTTTTGAAGATAAGTAATTATATTTAATCTTTTTTTACATTTTTCGGTAGTGCAATGGACATTTCGTCCGTTGGAGATTTAGAGTGCAGCGCTAATAATGTGGATGGCAGACAGTTAGAAAAAAAGTGTAGGAGAATCGCGTCGAGAAAAAATTCAAATCAATACCCGATTCCTAGGGGTGCATTTTGAAATGCGGGTAAATTGCGGGTACCCGGCGGGTATAAGGTGATACCCGTACCCGGCCCGTACCCGTCTATTTTTCTAAAATCATACCCGTTACCCGCCCGTTACCCGCGGGTACCCGGGTACCCGCGGGTAACCGGGTATCCTGACCAACCCTGGGTTGGATGAGAAAAGGGTAAAATAGTATCTTGGTAAATGCATTAAAAAAGTTTTTCAGAATTTTGTGCTATATGCTATATCCTTATATGCTATATCCGGCAAAAAATTAACGATGAAAGCTGATCCGTTTTAAATATTGGAGGATTAATTCTGAGAAATGGAAATTCATTCTGCCCTTGATAAAAGCAGAAACGCTATAAGTTCAGAAAGTGAAGTTCAGTAAATTCTGATGAATTTGTTTCCCGCTAACATTCCTCCTTATCGTCAGTCATTTTGGCCTTTTGTTAGCCTCTGACGATGAATGAGCAATTTGCTACAACAGGATTTTATGAATACAGGTCACTCGATCATTGTCTTTAATAGCATGCTTAATAATAAAAGATCCTTAATAGCATGCTTAATGTTATTATTTATTAATTAAATTATGATTGTTTTTTAGATTTTAACCACTTATTTATTTTCTCTGTTTCCTCAAAGGTGTTTCATCTTTTTTTTCAAATTGAAGGTTTTCCGTGTTGTTTTAATTGTACTAATGTTTCATGAACAGTTAAAGTTATACATATTATTTTTTATGGGTTGCAAAAATATAAATGGCTCTGATCTAGACGCATCCAAAGATAGGTCATAATTCTCGATCGGATTATTCCAATAAATCAAATATTCTTGATGTACATATTAGATTTAAAAAAGATTTTAATATAGACATTAAATAGTTAGAATATAGATATAAATTTCAAAATTCCTTTATCAATATATAATTTCTTTTCATTTTTAAAACAATGTACATTCAATAATTTTATGGACCCATTTGGCGGTTTTTTAACGTCCTAGCACCTGCCAAACATTTGGACTAAAAGTGGTATTTATGAAGAAATTACAGAGAACAATGTAAAAAATTGTTCGATTGTTAATTATTTTTCCTTTAATTCTTCATAAATATTTCTTAACACCTTTTCATTTTTAATTTTTCTATTGTAGAAAATTTACATAGTTAAAAAATAGGATTGAGTTACAATTTAACAAAATAGATCCCAATGGCTAGGAAATTCTTGCACTTGGTCTTGAGTCTGTTCGAAATTTATATCTAGAAAAAAGCTTTTTACTTAAAATCAAAATTACAAATGCGGACTACAATATGCCAAATTTTTTTAATCTAATATATTCATCGTCTTGTTTATTTTCTTCCACCGCTCTCTTTCCGCTTTCATGCGTTGATAAAGTGGCAAAAACCGAACTCTATGCATTGTCTGCCAGGATTACAGTCATGGGTGGTTTGGCATGTGGGATCACGTTTGATACGAGCGGCATCACTAAAACATTCACATTTAATGATCAATAATCCCATTTTCTGGTTAATGAATGAGTTTGAAAAAAATATGAAAAGAACTTTAGTCATTATTTCCGGTTAAAAATGAACTTACTTGCCGGCATTGAACACATAGGCTAATAGAACAACAACGAGCATGGCAAAGATGGAGTACAACTTTATAGTGAAAAGTGTTTGGTAATAACTATAGCTGGAAAAATTGATCGGTTGGTTTCGTTTTAAATGCCGAGAAAAAAAATTAAAAAATAATTCGTTTTTTGTCAAATAACTCGAGACCTATCACTTTATCCTTATTATGATTGATGACCAATTTTCTTGATGCAATTACGTTAAATTCAAAATTTCTAAGTTGGTCCCTATCGGCTTCATGAAATCACTTTAATAACCAAAAATGATAAATTATTTAATTAACGGATCCAAATTTTCAATTTTATCCCGCCATTATCGGGACCGCCTCTGGTTAGTGATAAAGGTGGTTACTGGTTTGTAATTTCATGCTTTCCATTCTCCCTCTGAAATTTTATATTTTTTTTTGTCAAACCCGGGAAATACTTTTTGCGATTGTCTAAAAAACATCGGAATCTGGTTTGTGACCTCTTGCTTTCCATTTCCTTAATTGTTTAATAATCCTTTTCCACATTTGAAAACATGTGCAACTCATAGTGGGCCCATAATAAATTAGTAATTAATGTATTTCTTTTCACTTATTGTAATTGCCCAATTAACTGAAGACAAACTTTTACATCACATAGAAAAAATACCACTAATTGTAATCGCAATTAGTAATAGATATGCAAGATGGTATGATGAAAGTAATTTATTTGATCGTCTTATTGTTAGTCAGTGTGGAACGAAAGGAAATTTTTCCTCTTTGACAATTTCGTTGCAAATTTTTGTACCTTTTTGGAATTTCGGAGTGCTCCTTTCAAATTTCTTTATAATTAAATAATATTTTTTACGTTGTATTTTTGCTTTTTGTGAGTTTTAAATGAAATCATGGGTAAAACTTTACGGATGTTCGATGGTTTATATTTTATACAGATTTTTCTACCCTTGTCTACTTTGGCGGGGAGAAAAAGCCAAAAATATACGATGCAATGTGAGGGTGCTCTACAAGATAGGCTGGGTTAAATTTATTTTCGGTTTTTTACTCTTTTATAATTTTAAAAATAATTTACTTTATCATTGTAAAAACACATGAGTTGCAAAATCTATTGCCTCGAACAATGACTAGTTGATTTTTTTTATATTTGTTGCCACCCACCCGGAACTGGACAGTGTGTAAACGGGCCAGTGTGTGTCGTAGTTTATCAACCCTAAAACTTTTTATAGAACCCTTCTCGACCAAAACTTTAAAAGACAAAAATATGTAGAATTTTATGCTCTTTCTTTTGCTCTTTTTAATTTTTTGAAGTCCCTTAAGAAAAATATCACACTTTAAAGATATCAAGTAATTTATTTTAATTCTTCCAAATTTCCTAAGTTTTTAATGAGATAAATTCCTTATTTTGGGGATCAACCAACTCAATACCGGGNTTAAAAAGTCCTCAATCCAACTGTAAAGTTTACCATGGATACCATAGGAATATAGCTTGTGGAGTAGGTATGATATTGGGATAGAATCAAATGCTTTACGAAAGTCTACGTAAATACAATCAATGGGATTTTTAGATAGAAGATTGTTATACCAATTTTGGAGGGAAGAGAGTAATTGTGTTGTGGTGGAACGACGAGGGAGAAAACCAAATTGGTTATCGTTTACAAGTTTATTGGACAATAAAAATTCAAGAATCTGCGAGGAAACTATCTTTTCGAGGGTTCTACAGAGTGTGCAAGTTAGTGCTATAGGGCGATAATTCAAGGGGAGTTGTGAAATTTGTAATCCGAACAATTTTGCAAATTTAAGGCCTATGATTTTTTATTTGAAAATATGGACTTGTTTTTTTCTAAAATTTTCCTGTAATTTTTTGGAAATTTCAGGCCGTGATTTGTTTTGGTTCCGAGGCTTAAGAAAAATTTTTTTGAGAATTTCAGGCCGTGAATTTTTTGAAATTTTGGTGAATGAATTTTTTTTTGAAAGTTTGAAGCCAGAGTGCTACATAAAATGAGCGCAAAAATTCCTTTGAATTCCAAATTTTTTTTGTAGCTCATCGATTTTTTGACGTGGAGGCATATTTTAGTCTGATTTCTTTTTCTCTGTCCATTCACTTTTCTCATAACAGATGATAATAAGAAATTGGTACTTCTGTAGTTTGTGTCCTATTTTTGCCCCAAAAAATTTCGTAATTTTTTTCATTTTTTATTCAATATTATTATTATCAAATAACACATTTCAAGATTGAACAGGGTACAATTCTGCAATTTGGGACCAGAAATGGAAAAAAACATTGGGTCCATCAAATTGGCTAATATGTAATAATTGGCTAATATGTTCATCGGATAGGCGCAATTTATCAAATAAGTCACGAAGAGTAAAGTTTTTTAGGTCTTCCATTATTAATTCTCTCTATAATAATATTAATAATGTATTTTTTAACAACTATTTTGGATAAAAAATGAAAAAAAAATTACGTAATTTTTTGGGGCAAAAATAGGACACAAACTACAGAAGTACCAAGAAATTCGCTTCGAAAAACAATCGGCCCCAATTTTTATCGTATAAAGGCTTTTGAACCCAGTGAATTTTTTTTATTTTGGAGATATTTTGGGCACTAGTTCGAAAGTGGTTAATTTTGAAAACCCAAAATTTAACAGGGGGGACCCTTTTCATTTGAAACCAAAAAAAAAATTTTTAACCATTTTTATTGCTTTTTACCTACTTTTTGAGCAAAAAAGTTGCAAAAAAAAACGAATTTTTTTTTTCATTTTGACCTAATAGGGGGGACCCTTTTAGTGGGTTTTCAAAATTGACCACTTTCGAACTAGCGCCGATATTTTGTCCTTGAATATTTCGTTTTTTATTTGGGTGAGTTGTCCGGGGATGATTTGCGTTGATGTTACCGTTTTTAATTTATAGGTAATTTGTTGTTTTGGTACTTGTTAAGTTTACGTCTCCGATTTTTTCAAAATTTAAAATTTTCCGGTAAAATCATCTTTCCTATGGTAATATTTGATGCTAAATCCGATTTTGACGTCCATTTTGACGTAAAGCGTCATCTAACGTCAATTTTTGACGTTGACATCGAAAATCCGTTTGAAAATTTTTGGAAAATTTTTTGACGTCAACGTCGAGAAGTGACGTCAGATGACGCAATACGTCGAAATTGATGTCGGAATCGGATTCAACGTCAAAAATTATTATAAAGAAGTCGATTTGGTAATACTGCAGTTTGTACCCCCCCTTTTTTGAAAAAAATTCGAGGACCTAAAAATGGCCCAAAATCACATCCTAGGGTCAGTTTTTGACGCAAAATCCGAATCTGACGTCCATTTTGACGTCCTGCGTCATCTGACGCAACTTTTTGACGTCGGAAATTTTTGACGTCAAAAATTTTGATGTACCAAAAATCCCTCAAAATGACGTCCTAGGGCCAGTTTTTATTTTTAACGCTGAATCCGAATCTGACGTCCATTTTTACGTCCTGCGTCATCTAACGCAACTTTCTATATATGACCCGGCTATCCTTCATAATGCGTGGGGTGCTTAGGCAACCATACGGTTCAATAGGTGCGGGCTGAAAGATTATTTATTTTTAACTAATAATTTTAATGTTGAGGCGAGCCCAACAGTAAAATTTCTAGTTAAAAATAAATAATTTTCAGCACTCACCTATTGAACCGTCTAGCTACCATTACTATGAGCCGGTTAAANGATTTTGGACCATTTTTAGGTCATCGAATTTTTTTTCAAAAAAAGGGGGGGTACAAACTGAAGTAAAATTAAAATAATCGCTCGATAGAAATGGACTTTTCTAGGATCTTTTGAAGCGAATTCCTTCTTGCAAAATAACATAAAAAGTGGATAAATCGAGGAAAAAGAAACCAACAACAATAATTTAACATGGAATGTTTTCGCGTCATAAAATCATTATTCCTATAAAATCCCAATTATTATCGTATAAAGGCTTTTGAACCCAGTTAATTTTTTATTTTGGAGATATTTTGTCCTTTAGAAAAGGATTTTCTATGCTGATTTTAGAATATTTCGTTTTTATTTGGGATGAGTTGTCCGGGAATGATTTGCGTTGATGTTACCGTTTTAATTTATAATTCGTTGTTTTTGAATTAGAAAATTATACAGAGAAGTATTTATTTGCCACTCCCTATTATAGGTCCCTATGTATAGTACGTTAAATGAAACTGCGAAGATTACGAGTGAAACAATAATTTCCATTGAGAACTATTTGTTCAGAGATTATAAAGGCAAAAAATCGCCATCAGAATCAGGTTAGAAGGCATTTTATCATTATTATACTTAAAGGCTTGAATTATTTGTTCGTTTCGCGTTTTTGAAAGTGACGATGAGGAAGCACCAGATGCAGAAGCGGATGTTAATGTGGATCGGGTTGATGTTGATGTTAGCGATAATTCCAGAGTCAAAATTTAAAAAAAAATCATTTTAAGAGTGATCCGAGCACAGAAATGGATGAATCGGACATGTGTGGACGCAAAAGATGGCTGAAAAGAACCCTGATTGCCATGGATCCGAATTTGGATGTGGTAATTATTGCTGCGATCCAGAAATTCGTGGTGTTAGGGCGATCAAAGAAAAATGTTGACGGTGTGCGTGTAATGGAATTGGTGGCTAAAATGCAAGCGACCAGAGATCACCACACCTATATTTCGGCCATCGCAGTTTTTGGGGTCCGACCGCCATCTTCCACTTCCAGCCAATCCCTTCCAACAGACTGGACCTGTATATGTATTGTAAAAGTCTAAAAATTTACTTAAAAATGATTATTTTTTAACTTAGGGATTGAATACGGGACAGATTATGTTCTACACCGAGCGAGGGGTGCTGATTTTTTACGAAAGATTTGCAAACTGCAAGATTGAATCGGTTCGGCTTGGGCCATCCACATTGCCTGGAAATCAGGGTCCTTCATTGGTTCCTTTCTTTCATTTATTCATTCCTTTTAAGAACTTGTCGCTCTCACAGCTGACGCTAAGGTTATCGTCGTAGAAGGACTTTCTCTGTATACAACTCTCAGAACAGCCAGAGCCCAAATTGCACGGGGAGAACGCAGTTTGGAAGAAATTTGCGGACATTTGCAGCTAAATGCGAGTCAACTGCAATTGGACAGGCTCCAGAATGTCGGTGACTTGCAAGTGGTGGGGTTTGCAAGGCCCGACACCTTTGACCAGTATATGAGTGCATTTTACACGGCAGGAAGAGAGGTGAGTGTGGGTGAAAGGGAAGGGGGTCCAGATAACTCGAACATTTTATTTATTGACAAAATTTGCACAATTTAAAAGTAAATGGAATTCGAATCAAACACGACAAATGTAAAATGTAAATCAATTTTTTTATTCTTTCGATAAAATGGCAAAAATCAGTTGGCCATCATGATGTTGAGGCAATTCAGATCAGTGTTCGAGTTGTCAATGTTTGAGAAGTTGAACTTTTGATTTCCAAGGGTCCAATCTATTTTTAGGAAGTGATAACACCAAAGCAACTGCCCATTTATGCCAACTTTATGTGTGCACCAACCATGAGGACGAAGGAGAAGAAAAGCCAAAGCGACGAGTTCATTTGTTTCCTTTGGCACAACACTCAACCTTCGACCGGCACCCTCACTGATGCCATCTTTACACTTACTTCTCAAGTGACTTTTGCAATTTTTATTGGGTAAAATGAAAAATAAATAGTAATAGATTTGGATTTGGGATTCAATTCACATTATTCTCCATAGAGAAGAGAGCCCAAAGAATAATTCCTTCCCCAAGGGGAAATAAGTGAAACCAAGTGCATTGATGCCGAAACCATAAAAACCTATTAGTAAAGCTGTGTTTACTATGCTGCGTTTTTTGCTGCGTTCTGCGGAGAACGCAGCGCAAATGTGTTTACAATGCTGCGTTCTGCGTCTGCGTTTTCCGCAGCAGCCAGTCGCAGAACGCGGAGGTGTTTACAATGCTGCGGCAAATTTTCTGCGTTTTCCGCAGCAGCCAGACGCAGAACGCAGAGGTGTTTACAATGCTGCGTTTTGCTGCAGCAGCTTGCCGCAGCAGCAAAAATGGCTTGCCGCAGAAGAGCCATCTTCTGCGTTGCCGCAGATACAGTACCCTCTATGCTCACACATAATAAATATGAAATAAATATTTAATAAATTATTTTATTAAAATTTATTTAAAAACCTTAGTTTTCCTTGAATTCTATATACTTTAAATTAAGTAGATCTTAAAAATTTTCAGAAAATTTCTGAGGTCTAGAATATTCAAAAAAATTCAGAGATCTATAGGCCTCAATCTTCTAAATTTTTTTAGAAATCGAATACTTCATTATTCACTATTTATTCAAGGACAAACACAAAAAAAGGCATAAAAAATCGCCAAAAAATACCAAAAATAGTTAAAAGTGCGAAAAAAGATACGAAAAATGATAAAAAGGCATCAAAAAAGGAACGAAAAATAGCAAAAAAAAAAAAACAATTAGAAAATCCAAAATTTGCATTTCTACTAAACTAAAATCCGTCTAGGTAAAAAGTAATTTTTTAAATTTTTGAAGAAATTTTAAAGAATTGGACAAGATTAAGGATATAATCTTTTTTGATTTTTACGCCTTTTTTTCTTTTCTCATTCTCTTGAAAATTTAATTTTTCAATTATTGGAAAAAATTCGAAAAATGAACCAAAATTTGTAAAATTTGCTCCAAAAGTAAAAAAAAGGTATGAAAAAAAGACATGAAAAAGGCAAAAAAGCATAAAAATCTCAAATAGGGTCAAAAATGTAAATAGAAATTGATGTTAGACAGTTCTAGAAAGCTAAAAATGTATTTTACAAGGTTTTTAGGCATTTCGAGTCAGCAGAAATAGGCATAATGATACTGTTTTAATTACCCAATTTGAGCTCGCATCCACTTGGGTCGAGCCATTTGTAGATGAGAAAAAGGCATATTATTGACTCGCCTTCTAACTCAAATTTTGCACCGAAACGACTGGCGACAACAATGACTACACCAAACGCAATGGAGATGCTGTCGACCAGCATCAAACAGATGCAGACTGCAAGTGCAACACTGCTCAAACTGTGTGAGGCGGAGGGAGCATCCGAGCATGTGACCACCGCCTTCTCCGGCCTGAGCGCTGTCATTCAAGGTGTCCAGACACTGCTCGAGGTGGCCAAGCGACAACAGCCGACGGATGGTGCGCGAGAGCTTGAGAGGGAACGGAGCATCGTGGTCTATGGCATCCAGTAGAGCAAAGCAGCAAAACCGACGGACAGAGCAAAGGAGGACAGCGAGGAGATTTTGCAAGTTTTGGACGGGCTGGGGGTCCAGGTTCTGCCCCAAACTGTGTACCGTCTGGGCAAAACCATACAAAACCCAGCCCCAAACGGTGTGTTGCGTCCCCGCCCTTTGAAAGTGGTTCTGCCTGCGACCCATTTCCAGAGAATCGTGCTGGCCCAATGGAAGCGATGCAAGATGGAACTGAGAGAGGACCCGAAGTGGCGACACCTGAACATGCGAATGTCCTTGCCCCCGGAAGTACTTGCTGAACAGTGGAAACAAAGACAAGCCCGACGAGAAAGCACAACAAATGGACCGTTCCCGACTACCCAAAGCCTAATTCCCAAATAGCAAAGTTTGCAATTTTATAAAACCCAAAAACTTCCAAATAAAAATTTTCATAATTTCANGAACGGAGCATCGTGGTCTATGGCATCCAGGAGAGCAAAGCAGCAAAACCGACGGACAGAGCAAAGGAGGACAGCGAGGAGATTTTGCAAGTTTTGGACGGGCTGGGGGTCCAGGTTCTGCCCCAAACTGTGTACCGTCTGGGCAAAACCATACAAAACCCAGCCCCAAACGGTGTGTTGCGTCCCCGCCCTTTGAAAGTGGTTCTGCCTGCGACCCATTTCCAGAGAATCGTGCTGGCCCAATGGAAGCGATGCAAGATGGAACTGAGAGAGGACCCGAAGTGGCGACACCTGAACATGCGAATGTCCTTGCCCCCGGAAGTACTTGCTGAACAGTGGAAACAAAGACAAGCCCGACGAGAAAGCACAACAAATGGACCGTTCCCGACTACCCAAAGCCTAATTCCCAAATAGCAAAGTTTGCAATTTTATAAAACCCAAAAACTTCCAAATAAAAATTTTCATAATTTCAAACCCAAAAATACAGATTTGGAAGTTTATTATGCAAACTCAAGAAGCTTATTAAATAAAAAGGATGGTTTAGAGCAACTACTAATCGAAAACAAATATAAAATTATTTTATTTTCGGAATCTTGGTTAAATATTAACCAAGTCATTAAAAACAACCCTAATTACCAGTCAATTAGAGGGGATAGGTTAAATAAGAAAGGGGGAGGTGTCATAGCTTTCATTCATAATTCATTACCATTTCAAATTATCCATACATGTAGCAAGAAATTTTGTGAAATTATAATTTTTGATATAATAGATCCTATAACAATTAATAAAATAAGGATTGTTTTAACATACCGTCCTCCAAAAAACCTAAACCAATCTCAATCACTAGAATTTTTTGATGAACTCTCAGAATTTTTATGTATTGATTACCCACTCATTATGATCGGAGACCTAAACTTTCCGAATGTAGAATATAAGAATTTTATAGGTTCCATAAATGAAAATCAAGGTTTTAAAATTGAAGAAATTTTTCTTAATTTCGCTAAAAACTTTAATCTAAAACAACTCATTAAATATCCAACTAGAGGGACAAAAATTTTAGATCTGTTATTAACTTCTAAAAGAAATGTAATCAGTGGGATCAAAACATTAGAACCTTTTTCAGGGAATAACAATATTTCTGATCACAATGCGTTTAGATTTAACATTCGTTTTAATCAAATGGAACTAGTACAATCCCACAAAGGTTTCAATTACATTAAGGCTGATTTTGATGCTATAAATAAGGCTTTAAATAATCTAAATTGGAATACAATTTTTTGCACTTGTACCAATATAGATGACCTATATGCCAAATTTCTTGATATAATACACCAGTTAATTGCCAAATATACACCGAAATATGAATCAAAATCCAAAGAAAAACTACCTGAGCATATAATCAAGATGAAAGATTATAGGCAAAAGCTTTGGCGCAACCAAAATAATGAACCACATCAAACTGATAAAATAAAAGAAATTTCTTTGAGAATCGACAATGAAATAAATAGATATCTAAGAAATAGGGAAAATAAGAAATTAAAAAATCTCAGCCATAAGTATAAGTTTATTGGTAGTATACTAAAACCAAAACTTAAAATACCAACCTTAATGAATAATAATAAAGTTCTATTCAAAGACATAGATAAAGCACAGTGCTTAGCAAAAAAATTTTCAGATCAATTTAATCAAAAATCTAAAACTAACATATTAACAAACTCCAACCAAATTTCTTTAAATAACCTTAACCAAATTCATTTCAAAGATGATGAAGTATATGATTTGCTCGCAAATCTTAAACCTAAAACCAATATTTCATCGGATAAAATTCCTGAAATTTTTCTAAAAAATTGTGCAGTTGCATTAACATACCCAATTTCGTATATTTTTAGATTTTCACTAATGACAAATAGCTTACCAGAAATTTGGAAAAAATCCATAATTTGTCCCATACCAAAGAAAGGAACATCAACAAACCCCTATGATTATAGACCAATTTCATTATTATCTCCCGTTTCAAAAATGCTAGAGCAAATTATACATCAAAGAATCATTGGATTTTGCAACAAACATAAAATCTTGCCCAATGAACAACATGGTTTTAGACCAAAAAGATCTGTTACAACTCAGCTAATAGAGACAACAAACGATTTAGCTATGGCATTAGAAGATAAACAACCTTGTGATGTTCTTTACTTTGATTTCAGTAAAGCTTTTGATAGTATATCTCATAATACATTATTAACAAAATTACAAAATTTAGGTATTTGTGGTTCATTATTAAAATGGTTAAAGAATTATTTATCAAATAGAAAATTTTCCGTCAAAGTTAATGACATTTATTCTGAAATTTTTTCCATTAGCAGCGGGGTACCCCAGGGCTCGTCCCTAGGACCCTTACTGTTTAATTTATACATTTCTGACCTACCAAAAATATGTAACAATGATGGGGGAGTAAAGATTAAAATGTTTGCTGATGACTTGAAGGTTTATACAATACCCTCGGAAAACAAGGAATCATGTGAGGAAATTCAGAAATTCATCAAAAAATTAGAAATTTATTGTCAGGAAAACTCACTTATCCTTAATCCTGAAAAAACCCAAGTCATGTATCTAGGTAAGAATAATACTAGAACACCCTATAACATACTAAATAACCAAATCTTAGAATCTGACGAACCGACAAGGGATCTCGGAATTTATTTTACAAATAACTTAAGTTGGGGTAAACACGTAGAAGTCATAACCAAGAAATCCAAAATGATAATGTTTGCTCTTATCAAAAATATTAAAACCAATGATAGTAATATCTTAATTCAGCTTTATAAGACCTATATTAGACCCATAATGGAATTTGCTTCGCCAGTTTTTAATCCCCAATATAAGAAAGATAAAGAAAAATTAGAACAAATACAAAAAACATTTCTCAGAATAACCTTTAGACGAGGTCATCCTCACAGTGACACACCAAGTTACGAACAATTATTAAAACTTTATAAACTAGAAGCGTTGGAAGATCGCAGAACCAAAGCTGATCTAATTTTATTTCAAAAAAATCTGTATGGTCAATCAGAAATAGAACAAAATAATAATATAATAAGAATTGTGAAAACAAGAACCAGAGGAGAAGAATACAAATTCCAACAGACAAGTAGTTTCAGGAGTAATGCATTAAACCATTCCTTTTTTGTACGCACATTAAAACATTGGAACAAATTACCTCTAAGAACAAGAAGAAACCATCCTAAAGATTTTAAAAAGCTTCTTGATTGCATTCAAAAATTCTATTGAATTCTTATACTGCCGTCGAATGACATCTCAATTCCTATATCCCATATACACATTGTTGTCGCCCATTGACCGCCCGTGGACATTATCACGTGATATTTTATTCTCATTCATATTTTATTATCTATTCATATTTATTGTTTACCGACGCGTTTACGCAACAAATAAATAAATAAATTGGACAAGATTAAGGATATAATCTTTTTTGATTTTTACGCCTTTTTTTCTTTTCTCATTCTCTTGAAAATTTAATTTTTCAATTATTGGAAAAAATTCGAAAAATGAACCAAAATTTGTAAAATTTGCTCCAAAAGTAAAAAAAAGGTATGAAAAAAAGACATGAAAAAGGCAAAAAAGCATAAAAATCTCAAATAGGGTCAAAAATGTAAATAGAAATTGATGTTAGACAGTTCTAGAAAGCTAAAAATGTATTTTACAAGGTTTTTAGGCATTTCGAGTCAGCAGAAATAGGCATAATGATACTTGATTGATTTGTCTCTAATATTTAGAAACAATTTTTTACTAATTAAATTGATGATATTATCATTAACTAAATTTAATATTTAAATTTTTCGAATGGCTGCCGCAGCAAATTTGCCGCAGCATTGTAAACACCTCTGCGGAAAATGTCTGCGTTCTGCTGCTGCAAATTTGCCGCAGCATTGTAAACACCTCTGCGGAAAATGTCTGCGTTCTGCGGAAAACGCAGAACGCAGCATTGTAAACCCTACTTAAGACATGCAAGGAAGGCGGAGACGGCCAAAATTTTTATAAGAAGGTCGGCAACAGAGGTAGATGGGTCAGCAGGGACCTACCTAAGGGGAGGGGGCGCAACGGGGATAACTGCCCTCCCCCCATCGCCGAAAAATTAAAAAAATTTCAGGGGTGTCGAGGGGAAAAGGAAAGAAAAAAATGAAAAGGGAAGGGAAAACCGAAAAAATTGACCAATTTTCTTAAATAAACTTGTCTGAATTCTCAATTTTTCTCCGGCGGCCCCTATCGGAGCCGCCGGCACCCCTTTTTCATTGAATTACCTTCATCGGACGCAAAAAATTTACTAAATTTCTTAAGAAAATTGGTCTAAAATGTCAAAATTTTCTTCGGCGGCCCCTATCAGGATCGCCGGCACTCTAAAATACAGCAAAATTTCACAAAGAAACTTGCCTTAAGCAAAAATTGACCAATTTTATTAAGAAAAAAGGGAGAAAAAAAAATTCGGCGTAAACTTTGTGCGTCTGCCCCCACCCCATCCCGAAATCCTGGGTCTGGGTATGTCCCTGTGGGTCATTAGTCAAGGATCAATTTTACCAAAGGATGTCTCATGCCAAAATTTAATGCTTTAGAATTTAGCCCACTTCTTGAGAAATTGATCACTTTTTGAAGTAATTTTATTTGTATTTAAAGACATTTTATTATATAGAGCAGACCCGTTAGCCAAGGGGCAGGCATGGGGGCACGTACCTCTCCCTTGAAAT
>LDKF01000870.1:0-11749 GCA_001026735.1 Rotylenchulus reniformis
GTGGCGCTAGAAACGGCGGTTGAATTTTAGATATGTTTGGAAACGTTGTTACGGGAAAAATCAAAATTATTAAATTCAATTTTTCTTATTTACTCACATATTGATGCTGTTCTTCACTTCACTGTTATGTCAACAATCATCCACTTTTACCCGATTGGAATGTGATTCCTGCTCTGCGCAACAAAATACTGGTATCACAGTTCAATCTGGTGCCAGCGTTTGATTAAAAAATAATGCAACGCAATAATTAAAATTAAAAATCCATCCATTTATGCATTTTAACAATGTGAACAATTTGTTTGACAGCATTAATCATAAATAAGGAATGATTTAGTGGATCTGGCTGAAAATTGTATAAAATTAATCACAGATTGTAAACCAAATAAGAAATTCAGAACAATTAATCGGTTGAATGGACTGAATGTAATGTTGTGAATGGACTATTTGTTGTGCAAATTCAGAAGAAGCAGGGTCTGGTAGGAGTTCAAGCAGGTCATCAGTGCCAACTCCACCTGTTGATCCCCCCTCGAACTCGGAATCAACTGGACCTTAATCGGCCGAACATCAGTGGATTGGGATTTGCATCAATTCGCTTACAAGTGACGGGTGCAAATTGACCAGGTGGGAGTAAAGGGTTGCGTTCGAATTCTTCGAGAAGCCCTCGATGAGTGCTGTGATCGCGCGCAGTGCGGATATTGCTTCGAAAATACGCTCTTGAGGAAGCCGGAAATGGCCCGAATTTTGTTCCTTAATGGAATTTTTGGAATAATTTCCTTGGAAATGGAACCAAACAATCGCTCACATCCTTTGCATAGCTAGTCAGCACCTTAATCCCAAACTTTTAATAATCTATTTATTTATCATACAACAGTCCATCCACTTGCCTGTCTGCATCTGTTCAGTAGCGAAGCAATTGCTGTGGCGCCCAGGGAGGAGCAATTCGCCGCGGTTTGACTTGTGTTCCGAAGAAATCCATCGGATGAAGGCTTTTGATGGTTGGACGACGGAGGACCATCAGTTTGGCTGAGCGAAAGGAGCGCATCGAAGCACACACGGGACAGATCCGTCCGCCGTTGCTGGTAATCGTCTGAAGCTGAACAATGCAGAGCATTGTCTGATGAGTGGATGGAGCAAAAAGAAGGGGGAGGGAGAAGAGGATGAGAAAAAAAGAAAAAGGAAGAATAATGACACGATAGAAAGGAGAGCAGAGAAAAAATAAAGGGATAGAAAGGGAGAAAAGAAGAAGAATAATGACACGGTAGAAGGGAGAGCAGAGAAAAAATAAAGGGAGAAAAGAAGAAGAATAATGAGACGATAGAAGAAGAGGGGAGAACAAGAAAAAAAGAAGAATAATGACACGATAGAAAAGGGAGGGGAGAAGGGGTGAGCAGAGAAGAAAAGAAAGGAACGGAAAGGAAGAAAACACACCGAGCACATCGATGGACTGAGTGTCCATCGTGTTGATGGAGCCCCGGTTGAGCACTTCAATGATCTGGTGCATGAACTCCCTGGGAAGCGAGGCGGCGTACGGGAGAAGTGCTGTGCGGATGAGCTCGATGACCAAACAATCCATGAACTCGTGTCTTTTCCTCTCATCGGCATTCAGCGGATGGGGAGATTTGCTGTAAAATGCGGGGAAAATTCAAAAAAGGACAACAAGTCAGCAGATTTGCCTTGGTGAGAAGAGAAAGTTCTCCACTGTAGTCGCAAAGGCGGGCCATAGGGTTTTGAACAGGTTTACTGGGAAAAGAAGGAAGAAAGGGCCCAATATCAACTGTGAACTGTCAATCATTACCATTTTCACGCGCTAATGGAAGCCCAACTTGGCAAGCCTAAAAGAAAGAATGGATGGATTGATGGAGCGAAGAAAGGTCAAACCTTGATGAGTGTGGTGGCCGACAATTGCCAAGTAGACTGGCTAGGACAGTTGTATTTCAGGGACAAAGGCTCATTTAGACGCTGAAAAGCAAAAAAAAATCAAAATCATGATTTATTTGGCTAAAGATGTTCCACCTTAACAATATCCACGAGGATCGTTTGTTGGAGAACCTGAAAGTGACGGAAAGTTGGAAGTTCGGTAAAAGAGCAAATTGTGCTGGCGGACAGGCAGACCTCTTCGAATGCAGCTGTTTTCGTGTAAAATTCGAGCATTGTCTTCAGACTGACTTCAGCGAAGGCAATCAAATTCCGTGTCGGAGATTGTCCCTTAAAATGGGGGAAAAGGATGAGAATAAAATGGAAAAAAAAACAAACAATCGATGAATTTCGCGAAGAAATGTTGAAGTTGGTGGTGGCGGGAGAGAAGCTGCTGTGCGGAGTTTGGAGAGCGAATGTGAGGAAGGAGAGCAACCTGTGCAAATTGGCACATTAAATTAATTCCGACAAAGAATCTTGTGAACTCACAATCTCAGCATGTCGGGCAGTGCCGGACGCAAAGCTGAGTTTGGCTCCAATTGTTCCTTTGCAAATTGACATTTTGGGTCATTTGATGTTTGTTGGCTCACTTGTATGATTGCCCGGATGCAACTGAGCAGACATTCCTGGGCAATGTTCAGCTGTTCGCCATTGTTTTGGGAGTTCAAAGAAATTTGATCGGACGACAAGGGAATTGCAGCGATTTCCTAATGAGAAAATTAAATTATTTCAAAATTTTAAATCTCCAAAATGGCCGACTTGAAATGTTTGACAAAGTCGATGAGACCGAAAATCGTCAACAGTAACTTGATGCCGGACACGTGGCAACAGAGACTGGAACACCTCCAAAAGAGTGGTGATGTGGTAGAGGCCGGGGGTATATTGTTTTCTGAAAAAAAGATGAAAAAGGGGAAAATGGATCCATTGCCGTGGATTGGTCAAGTCGCACTTTGTGGACGGAGGGGTAAAGGTGTTGTTGTTGGGGGAGGGGGAGGAAGCCAATGAAGGGGCGAGGTCGATGGTTGCCTGGCAGTCCGGCGACACAATGGCCCGGGCAATGCGCATCCAAAATGACCAGCAAACGAGCCACAAGTGGTCGGGCAGGGGAGGATTGGCGGAAAGGTCCGCCGACTCAGTTCTGCTGAAAATGGGAATTATGGGGAAGAAAAAAGGCAAAAAATATTATTGATCGGGGAATAGGGTGGTGGGGTGTAACCAGGCCCAGGCCAATACCTTCCGCCCGTTGAACTTTGCTTCCCCGCTCTCCCAATTGGCTCAGTTTGTTGTTGCCTTCCAAAAAGCAAATCCTGCATGTTCTTCAAAGCCGCCAAACTCATTTCCGCGTTGTTTGCCTTGGCTGCCAACTCGATATGTGTCAACAATTGTGACCAATGATCAGCAAAATTCTCTGAAATAACACCTTGAAATCCCTTCTCGTCCGCCCTTATTCCTACCCAATTTTAACAAAACAGGTCTTTGGGCATTGAAAATTTTGACCACTCCCCCCAGGGTTTTCACGCTCGTTTCGGCCCATTGCTTGGATTCCCTAAAATGCTTTTGGCCCATTGGCGACAATTGGCTCTCTCTTCTCTCACGTGTCCCTTGAATGATGAATCATGATGTTCGGTGCTCCAAGACTCGAGGAATTCAATCGGTTGGTCGACGCATTTTGTGTGAAATTTCGGACTCGATCCAGCATGGGGAAAAGAACCTGGGAAGGGAGGATTAGATGGTGAATGAACCCAGAAAGAGGCGAGAATGGCCAACATCGGTGAGCATTTCGGCCCAGCAAAAGCTGCCAAGAGCTTGTCCGTGGGCCGCCACAGTCTGCAAAAGTGTGTCGCACGCACTTTTCCGCACCGGGGGTCGCGGGTCCACGCAAAGGCGCCCCATCGCTCCGTAAATGCACAGCCACACCCGATCCGCCTCTGTCTGTGAGTTGTGCTGCACTCGTCGAACATGGTCCGAGATGTCCCACTGAACGGGGGATTAGGGGATTATCGTGCAAAATTCGGGGAATTCTTTGTTTGATTCGAAACAACCAGTTGGCCCACAGAAGCCAGCGAAATGTTCAGATGGACTTGCTGTTGCCCGTAAAGGGCATCGGTCTCCACCAGCATCCGCACACACTCGAAGGGCATCACCCCAAGGAACTCCTTGATGATCAAGCTGAGGGCACGAAAGGCCTGCTCGATCAATTGGTAATCGGTGCTGAAATGCCAGATTATGGCCAAATGCGACAAGAAAGACAACAACTTTATTCGCGAATCCGACACAACGACAGCCGTGACAATCTGTATCACTGTGGGCCACAATTCAGGCTCAATGGGACGACTTTCCGCCTGAACTATTCGCATCAGACAATCTGAAAGTTTAATGGATTAAGTTGGTCAAGAGACAGAAAGTGCCATAGTCACCCAGTTGCTTTGCTCGCACATCCTGATATTCAATTTCGCTAATCGCCGAGAGAGGATTCAGAATGAGCTGTTGTCTTTTCTGAACAAAAAGATTGACGAGGCAATAGAAGATCGATCGCATGCCATGATTTCCGTTTCTCCGGAGGAATCGGCATTGTCCTTTGGGTCGGCAATTGTCTGTTTCATTGCGCATTTGACCAGTTGTGTCAGGGATGCAGCGCCCCATTCACGAATGTTACTGCTGGGGTGGCCGCAAAGCTAAGGGAAGGGAAGCAGAAGTGAGTGAGAAGAGAAAGACCGGGGGGGGGGGGNAGCAGAATCAGCAACTGAATGCTCTCTTCGAATCCACCGCTTTGTTGGACGAAGTGTCCCTTCACCACATCATTGCAGCTCTCTGCAAATTGTCCAACGAATCCATGATGGTATTTGCTCTGTCTGACCCATGGTGGCCACTGGCCATCACAACAAAAACCGCACACTGGCCATACAGTCCGGCTAAAAAATACCTCTCTTGAACTCATCTGTGCAATCTAAAATTGTAATTCACCCAACAAAATAAATCAGAGCAGGGTGGCCAAATGGCCAGGAAAACCTGGCATTTGCCAGGAAAATGGGGAAAGTCAAGATTGTAAACCCCTATGTATAATGAAATTCTCAAAAAAAACATAACTTATTGTTAGTTAGGTAAAAATTGTTCAAAATGTGAGGTATATATTAATTTTTATCAGGACTGTATGGCCAGTGTGCGGTTTTTGTTGTGATGGCCAGTGGCCACCATGGGTCAGACAGAGCAAATACCATCATGGATTCGTTGGACAATTTGCAGAGAGCTGCAATGATGTGGTGAAGGGACACTTCGTCCAACAAAGCGGTGGATTCGAAGAGAGCATTCAGTTGCTGATTCTGCTGGTGCGGGCATGGGATCAGTGTGGCCCACGCGGACACCATCACCCACCAGGTCGGGCAGCTCAGAACTGGCAGCAGTGGTCAGAATCACAGTGCTGGTCGCAGTTGTCGGGGCGGACATTCCTTCGGTCGGAGTTGAAGCAGAATCGGCGCCGGCACGAAAAGTGCCGGAAGGGGTGGGACGCATTCCGATGATCCAAACAAAGTGCTGAAGAGAAGAGAAATGGGCAGAGTGGAGAGAGAGAGAGAGAGAGAGAAAGGGGGATTTGTGAGGGGGGGGGGAACCTGGATTGTGGTCAACACCATGTCCCAGCAATCGCCCAACAAATGACCATTCAGGTGAATGCAACTGATCAGAACCCGCGCAACTTGCAGGTTTTTGGCGGACATCTGCAAAAGAAATGCAAGGAATGGGGCATAAATAAATATGGCCCGAAACATACCATGACAGTGGTGTTGAAGTGCTGCGAGGAATGGTGCGGACTCGGGCACACGGTCCCCATGGCCACAACCTGAGTCGGTTCTGCTGCTGAGGAATCTGAAAATGCGCAAATTATTTGGAAGATACGATAAAAATTGGGCACCGGGAGAAACGCTTTGAATCCTCAATTTTACGAAGCGAATGCCTTATTATAAACTGCCATAGGAAAAGCGAGTGAGCAGAGAAAAAGAAATCAGACAACAATGTGTTTTAACACAACGTGCTTTCCCGTCATAAAATTGAGGAGCTAAAATAAAAATTGGAATTCTCTGGCTTTTCTACGCTAATTATATGTATGTTGTATTACCCATTGATCCGTTAAGTGAAGAAACAGAAGATGAAATGTTTTGCATTGTTGCGGGTGTGTTACAATCGACAAATCGCGAAAAGTAGTGGCAAGGTAAGGTCTAGAAGAAAATAATAAATTATGAATTTGATATAAGGGGGGGGGGCAAGGGGGTGGATCAGTATCTGGCCTATTGATTTTTGCCATTAATTGGTCAACACTAACTGCTCGACAAAGTGCTTTCAACGTTGTATGCTTGGCATCCGTCGGTCCGATTTTGCAGGCCAGTGATGTGATTGTGGAGAAACAGCGCAAAAGGTGTTCTGTGACGGAGTCATCCACACTGTTTGGGGATTTGGTTAGTCGAAAATGAGTCGACAATTATACCTAAATTCGAGCAGAATGGAAAGTCCACGTGTCAGGTAAGGGTGGGTGCACAGGAACAACTCCTTGGCTTTGTCTGTAAACGAAACCAAAGGAGACCAATGGATTATTTTGGGTACTTGTTAAGTTACCCCCTGGCCAAAAATTAATTTTTTCCTGACAAATTTAACAATTTAAAGAATTATCTGGGGTTTTCATATGTGCTGAGCTCGAATCTGGCATCAGTTTTGTCATATAATATATGCAAAATCTAAGATTTCGTCGATGACTTCATTAAGTAACCATTTTTGAAGACAAAATTATTAATGAAATAAAGAAAAATTCATTGGCACGGATAAATTTCGCGGATGTGGGGATAAAGATGAAAGAATAAAGAGTAAATAATGTAATTTATGTGTAAAATTGTTAAAAGATTAAAAAAAGAAACTTGTAACTGAAAAAATGGTTACTTGATGAAAAATCTTAGATTTCGTGTATGAGATATGACAAAAACTAAGGCCGGATTCACCAATGGATTTTTTTGGCCTACCGGAGTGTGCCCCTTCGCCCTTTGGCTGCCCTCCGTCTTTCTCCGCCGATGCTTTTGGGTCTTTTGCCCCATTTATGGCCGAATGCACTGACTGGGTGGACTCGATCAGACTGGCAAAGCCAACGGAAAGACAGTAGGCCTCGGGGATATTCTCCACGGAGTGTTTGTCCAACCAGTCCAGACTGAATTTGATCAATAAACAGCAAAAATTGCGAAAAAAACCCACACGATGGATCTTTTCTGGGAAAGTTGATTCTGATCAAACGGCAAAAAAAGACCTTAACGAAAATGAATTGAACAAATGGACCAACCGTGTCCCCACCCTTATAGATGAAGCCGGGCTGATGGGCATACTTCTCTTCCCGTGAATTTGGTGCATCAACGGCAGCTGAAAATTGTTGCGATCCCAATCCCAACCCCAATCACAGCACCTTCCTCCAGGCATCTCTTTACAAATGTTGTCAATCGCGAGAAGAGCAACTCAATGAATCGTCCGCCCTCATTTCTCCCACAAAGCCACCTAAGGATGTATGGATATTAGAGTGGTCGATCCCATTCAGTTCAGTTGGCTCACATCAACAGTTGTGGTTGTGCCAATATTTTTCTGAACACTTCAATGGCAACAGCAGCTTCCCAAGATGTGGTGGGCATGTTGAGAAGGTCGAGCAGAAAACCGACGAGCAATTCATTTTGATTTCCCTGAAGAATTCGGAGGGAATTTTGAAAAAAAAAGAAAAAGAAGCGAACCAAAATTGAGTGGTAATGGGTGAGAAGAGCGAGAGAAATGCGCAGGGAACGGACAATGACGGGGAAGTCACGGGCCTTGGTGACCACATGGCCCTGTTGCTGTTGGTATTGTTGTTGGGAGAGGAGGGCGACAGAGACCGGAAGGGGCCAGATCTGGGAGGAAGTCGGCTGTTGCACCGTTTGCTGGAGACCCCCGATGGTGGCGGGTGACAGGGATATCTCACGGTCCCCCACCACCGTTTTGACCATTTGGGGGCAAATCTGCGACTTGAGGAGTTCTGCGAATTCGGCGTGCTATTTGCCAATCACAAGTTAAACTTTTTGTGGATCCATCATCCATTACCCGGAAGAAAATGCTCGGGTACTGTTTCACCAAAGATTCGAGCAGTTCAAGCACCAGGATGGGGGTGATCTTCGTGATCCCGATCAGCCACGTGGGGTTCTCCCTCCTGATCAGAATGCACAGATCTCTCAGCAACAGAAAGGCGTCTGCGGCCGCGGGTCTGAGTGTGGGCGGGGCAATGCTCTGCTGGTCAGATTTGGCCGGGGATTGGGGCAAAATTGGAAGCTCTGCAGAGCCGCGCAACCCATCCTCCTGGATGACCCGCTCGAAGACGCAGCTGAACAGATGGCGGACAGCGGCCGAGGCGGCATTGATCACGGAGGAATCTTTGGAGAAGTTGAGTCGGAAGGCCAAGACAATGCACTGGGAAGGGATGGGAAATGGAGAGGAAAAGGGAAAGAACACCTTGGAAAGGGCCCAGTCGGTGACCAGCAACTCGGTGCTGACAAACGGAGTTATGGTCTGGAGAACTGAAAGGGAATCAGTTAAGGGAAGGAAGGAATGGTCGGGGAGTGCGAGACCTTTGAGTTCTTCACATTCGGCCTCAGTGAGGGACCAGAGTTCGTTGACAATCCCGGGCACCGCGTTACGGTCAATCGCCCGAAATTGCAACAATCTTTGGATGCTCTGCAGCGAAATCTGGACGAGTCGCGGATTTTTGCTGGAACAGCCCAACAGAAAAGGGTGCAAGACTTCAGTGGATACTGCTCGAAGACCCTGCAGCAGATTTTCAGGGGAAGAAACAGAGCTGATGTTGCGGACCCTGACCAGCCCCGATTCGGCGGCCTAAAACGCATTCGATCATTCGAATATCCCGATCCGATGGGTTTTCTCTGCTCATTGTCAGTTGCGCACCTCTTTTATGTGGTTGTGTTTCTTCTTTGCCTCTGTGGACAAAACTCGCAAGTCGCCCATCAAATATTCCAACAATTTCCTCGGATCATTTTTCTGGACGACATCACTTGTGGAAGGAGACAGGCCAGAAGACATTCTCCAAAAAATATTAGGTGAAAATTTTATTAAATTAGATATAAGCGAAAAAAATGCTATTTGGAACAAAAAAATCAATTTATTTGCATAAATTTTTGCGAATAAATAACATTGAGAATTGAAGATTGATGGTCAAACAAATTCGCAGGGAAAATGAGATCCATATACATCCTATTGAGTTGGCAGCCGAGAAGTTTATCATTCATCAGTAATAAAATCCAGTATTCTGTGGGGAAATGGGTAAAATGAAGAAATAATTTTTAATAAAATACCAAAATTGAGAAAAAAAAATGTGTTCAACGATGTCCAGCAGCAGGGATCGGTGGTACGGTAGTTGGTTTTGATGCGATCAGGCTCATTATATTTTCGGGTACAATAGTCCAAAGATAATCCCAAAGGGCGAAGAAAGAGGACCAAATATTCATTGCCATCTAAATTCAATGATTAAAGAAATAAATCAAAAAAGAAAAGAGAAAAGACCGTCTGAATGAAGAGCACAGTATCGTCCGGGTATTGATGGAAAAGAATTGCGAAGATAGCGATGCTAAAATAAAAATTTGAAGGGCAAAAATGCAAAAAATAAAGTTAATACCTGCAGGAGAACATTGAAGCAAACAAGGTCCAGATGGGAAACTCCTTCTTTGGATAGACTGACACTTCATGGTAGGCTAAAACGGTTAAGAGTATGAAAGGAGGTGGTTTTTTTTATACAATAATTATACATGGAAGAAGTTCCTTGTCAGCTGCTTCTGTGCAAGCCGGATAGGGAAAGAACAAATGACCCTTTTCCGTTGGGTTTGGAAGCATTCGAAAAGCTAAAAAACTTTGAAGTGAAAATTGATAAGGACAGAAAATCTGAACTTACTCCCTTCCCAGGTGTACTGCAACAGCTGGAGCGCACCATCGACTCTCTTCCAATGCTGCAAGTGCCAAAAAGCGTAGGCCACAGCCTCGGAATCGCCCCTTTTGAGGATGTGCTCAGGTGGCAAAGTGACCGCCTTCAACTCGAGCAAGTAGAGCGGAACATGAGGATTCTGCAGAGAAAAAAATGGTTTGGGTTGGGTTTTGGACAATGAACGAATGCAAAGGGTACAAATTCCACAGCCCGATGAATTGCTTCAACCGCACTCAATTCCGCAGAAGAGAAGCCCCGCTTTCTCATGGTTTCTGGTTCAAATTTGTCCGCAACGCCTCTTGCTTTAAGCAAAGCTGATGTGAAACATACAGTTGCCGATTTCGGCATTATACAATCTTAACATCGAAATTTGAGTGACAACAAAAAAAAACAAAGTCAGAGAATCCGAATAAAATCTAAAAAAACCAATTACTTACCGTCATAAGAATCGTATTTAGCAAGAACAGCCATCGTATCAGCGTAAGCACGCTGCTCAAGCAGGGCTTCAATCAAATTTTCATGGATATTCATCACATTCTGTGCGTGATTTTCTTTTTAAACATTAAGAATTTATGAACATACCAAAGTAGGGAATTCTTTGATCAGCTTAAAAATCAACAAATTGGATTAGTCAAAGTTTAATAAGCCTCACGTCTCGCATGATTTTTATTGCTTCTCTGATCCGTCCTTGCCTCCTCGCACACATAGCCAGTCGTCGGCGGATAAACACCAACATGTTGATGTCGCGGCTTTCTAAAATCCTTGAAAATAAACCAAATAATCCATAAATAAATTTGGGACTTTGCTGCGATTCCGGATCGGGATACACAGCTGCCTGACTCCTTTTGTACATTCCCTCGACAATTCGCAAAGCTTTCCTTAAAATGATCCGTCATAATTTCATTTTTAAAATCATTCACCTCAGTGTTTCTTCCACCTCCGCTATCGTTTGACAAAATTCTTCCGCCAATCTAAAATATATAATTGCAAAAAATGAAAAATAAAAATTAAAGCCCACAGAATTAATGCTGGAGCACACTCAGAATTGATTTTCAACGCTTTCTTAGCCTCGGAAATTCTAGCTTGGCTATCTCTTTCTCTCCAAACCATTGACATTACTTAATAATTATCAAATTATTTACAAATAAATAATTTTTAAAAGAAACAAACTTTCCAGATCTTCCTTTCCGGTATCTGCTTCACAGCAAAAAAAGGTTTGGTGATCTTGCGCAGAAAGATTCAGATCATAGAACGTCAAAGGCTCCTGAGATGTTTCTCTTGTGAACCTTTGATACTCGGCTCCTCGGAAAAGTGCCATGGGGTTGCGCCACACTTTGCAGTCATTGCCCCCCTGACCATTTTCGTCATAATCGCCCATTTCTGAAAATATCAAATTCGAATAAAATCATATGAAAGTATGTACCAGGCAATGTCTTGGACCCATCGTAGTTGTCTTCCGTGTCACTTCCATCCTCGCTTTCCAGAGCATTGTCGATGGCGTTGCTTAAAAAATAAATCGAATTAATTTTGGAATAGAATTGCCAACTTTAATAGGAACATCATCATCATATCACATCGGCAATTCGAATATTAAAGGCTTCTTTTTATCTTTAACTTGTTAGTTGCCAATGTCCACTCACTTACTAACACATGCCAGTTGCTACCGGTAACCGAATGGCATAATTACGTTATCACCTGTTTTGTCTAATTGGCTAAAAAGGGCAAAAGCAAAGGGAAACTACAAAAGGACAATGAGATACCTAGCTGGCTATATTTCCTTCCCATTCCCCATCATAGGGGCGCGTAATGAGGGGGACGGAGGAGAGCTATCGGGGCTGAACAGATATTCAATTGGGG
>LDKF01000870.1:28842-39610 GCA_001026735.1 Rotylenchulus reniformis
CTCAATTTCTTAGGGGTATGCTCTAGCGTATCCAGGATTTGGCCATGGGGGGCGGATTGAAGAAAATTTTGAAAATTTTCGAAATTTTGCTTATTTTTTAAGGAAAATCCCCCAAGACCAAATCCTTGTTATGCCCCTGGTTTTTGGGATATAATATTTTTCAGAAATAGGTCCAAAAATTAGAAAATGTGCCCAAAAATTTCATAATATGCATAAAAATATTTCAAAAAACTCGTCCTCGTTACCCCCTCTCTATCTTAAAAAAAAGTAAAAAGTATTTTTGGATGAGTTTTTCTTTTTATAATTCTCATCGTTATTCATATTGCTACTATAACTCGGTTTCAGTTGTCGCATATGTTTTTCTTGGTATTGATGTCACACATGGAACACCCTCCCAAAAAACTGGAAGACCCCCTCCCCCTAAATACGCTATTGCCCCGCCCCACCTGAAATATTGGGCTCGTTATGCCCCTGAAAATATGGGATATTTAAATTTACTATTATCGCTATTACACATTATTTGAGGTTAATTGATGCTCAAATTACAATATAAAAAAACATATTTATTCCTTTTTGAATAAATGTAAATTATATGAATAGATAAAAAGATACCACGAATTTCGAACTTTGTCACCAAGAATTACTGCTGACTATGCTATGTTGAACTGGGTTAACAACGAACTTCCTCTTCTCGTCAAGTTTCTGACGAACAATTATCTCTTTGTTAGCATGGTGGTGTTTCTTCGCGTGAATTCTGTAAGTGTTTAAAAGCAATGCTGGGTCGTGATGAGTTTTGAGAAATTGCGAAAGAAATATCCAAAGGTAGTTGTGCCACTGAAATGAATTAATAAAATCAAAAGGTAGGTGATAAATATTACTTGTTTCTGTATAGCAACCGGCTCTTTCCTTTAATAAAATTAAAATTAAGAAAATAAATAATAATAAAAAAATTACGCTTTCATCAATGTGACGATATAGTTTGTTATGTAACTGCCAAGTTTAACCTTAATTCGGAGATATTTCTAAAAAAAATTTATGATTTGGAAAAACCAGATATTTAATGGCGTCGGATGAAAGGGGATCTCCCTTTTTGACCAGTCTTTTCATGTACTTTAGATGAGGTCTAAAGAAGTCAACACATTTCATGAACACGGGTCCATTGCGCTCCTTTAGGTCAGCTTCGTACTTGCGTCTGTTCACGATGAATGTGCATGCCTTTTCGAAAGGATCCATTTTGTGTTTCTTCTGAATTTGTTGTAATTTCACTGTTACGATTGATCATTCTGTCACTTACCTTTTCGTCGTTCTTCGTTGTCTTCTCCGTTCCATTTTCAATCCCCTTTTCGCCCTTTGCCTTCTTTTTTCTTGCCTTGGTTTCTCCTTTCTCTCGCTTTTCTTTTTTGCCTTCTCCCTGCTCCAATTTGGCCTTTTTCCCCTTGCCATCCTTTGTCTTTGCCGGTCTTCCTCTCTTCCTGTTTGCATTTTTCTTTCGTTTTTTACGTTGCCCATCGCTTTCATAATCGGAGGATGAATCTTCACTTGATCCGCCATCGTCATATTCCAGATTCGGCAAACTGGGTCTATTTCTGGGCAGTAAAAGTTCAGTTTCGTTCGCCCTCACTCGTTCCATCTCCTTCAACTTCTCAATTTCTTCTCTTGGTATTATTTCATTCCAATCCTTTTCTTCTCCGTTCTTTTTTTCCATCTCTTTTTTCACAACAACTGAGGATAATTCATCTCTTGGGCTGTTTTCTGTTGCGTTCTCAAAATGAGATATGTCCGCAAGATCCTTTTCCTCGTCGATGGTAAAATTAGCATATTTGAATGAATCGAGTAGCTCATTTGCTGTTCTGAATTATCATTTACATATAATGATAATAATTATCAAATACCCAGTGTTTTCACATTCTCTAGTTTCAGCTCTGTTCAGGATTTCATCAATATCGACGTCAAAATCCTGTGATTCGCCTTTTTCGCGGAAAAGTTCAGCGGCACCAAATTTCAGTATGGCGGCCAATTCGGTTTTGTCAAAAGGTATGCGCGAGGATTGATTGATGGCATTTTTGGAGAGCACAGTTTTCCCCGAAGTGTCCATTCTTTGGATGACTAAATGGTCAAGCACAAGCTTCTGCTTAGCTCTCTCGACAATTTCCTCTTCAACTGAACCTCTGGTGACCAACCGATAAATATTCACCTTTAAAAAATGTATTTTTCAAAAATAAAAAATATAAAAGGTTTTTTCGATAAATGTTAATAATGACCTGGTTTTTCTGACCAATACGATGTGCTCGACTCATCGCCTAAAAGTCAATTAATTAATAAAGAAATTCCTTTTGGTAATACAGAACATACCTGAAGATCATTTTGTGGATTCCAATCAGAATCGTAAATGATAACTGTGTCTGCAGTTGCGAGATTTATTCCCAATCCACCCGCTCGAGTGGATAGAAGGAAACAAAAATCGGTGGAGCCAGAAGAATTGAAATGATCCAACGCTTGTTTGCGCAAGTCTGAACGCATAGAGCCATCGAGTCTCTAATTTTTTTACTTTTATTTCTGATTTTAGATCTATGCTTTAAAAAACCTGCGTGGGAAATTTCCTTAATAGCATGTATTCCTCCAATATGTCCAGCATCATAACCATTTGCGAGAAAACGAGCACTCGGTGTCCAGTGTCCCTCAACCTGCAGAGCAATTTGTCGAGCAGAATCAACTTGCCCGATGATTTCAGAAGTTGCTGCAATGTTGATCATTTACCATTTACCATTGGCTATAATTGCTTCGCAAGTACCTGCAACCTTGCCTGTGGCTCCTCCTCTATCTCGTCATACTGTCTCACGAGACAACAATGGTTGCAACTCTTTTTGAGTTCCATCATTATGTTCGTAAATCCTAAATGGCAATTGGTGTTTTGCTCATCATTCACCCAGTGACTCTCACCAGTGATACTCCCCTTCACTCCTTTGCTCAATTCCTCATAATTTCTTGTCAATACCAATTTGTAGTATTGTTTCTGTTGAGCTGTCATATCAACACGAAGAATTTGCTCCACTTTAGCCGGCAGTGATTTCTCAACATCCTTCTTCACTCTTCTCAATAAAAAAGGCTCCAATTTCCTATGTAATGCCGAAATTCCTTTGTGATCGCGATCCCTGTGAGCGCGTTCAAATTCGTACCAATCATGAAATCTTAACAAATAAAATCCAAAGTTTGGGATTTAAAAGTTATTATAAAAGCTTACTTTTCTGGCATGATAAACCTCAAAAGAGCCCACAATTCTCTTAGGGAATTTTGCAAAGGAGTACCCGTCACAAGAAGTCGATGATTGGTGGAGAAACTGAGCAGGGTCTGGTAAAGCTGTGATTCGTCGTTTTTCAAACGATGAGCTTCATCAACAACCAAGCATGACCAGTTGAACTTGCTCAAAAATGCCTAAGAATTTTGAATTTTTCCCCAATGAAATTGAATGAATACATTGTCCTTCAGACAAATTTCATTCGTCGTAATCACAGCGTTCGCTCGACAAAGCTTTGCATGGCCGCGAACATTAAGTTCGTAATTGCGAATCTTCAACAATTAAATTATCCAACAAAAAGACAAACGGTTATTGTTAGTCAAATTACCTGTTCCCTGGAAACGAGATCGCCCATATAAATGACTGTGTTCAAATCTGCAGCCCATAGAGAAAATTCGTGTTGCCAAGCTGGCAAAGTTGAGAGTGGCACAACGACGAGAAATGGACCATAAATGTCGTGTAAATGGAACAGTGACGAAAGGAAACTGATTGTCTGGATGGTTTTTCCCAAACCCATTTCATCGGCCAAAATGCTGCTGTTGTTCCTTAAAGGCAAACATAAAAGTGCTTTTGCTGTATTTTTTCTACTTTGACCAGGCATAAAGCAGCCAGTTCAATCCTTAAAATTATTGGGAAGGAATTGCTCGTCGCAACACAAAACAAACCTTCGAGTTGATAATCGCGTAACTCCAACTCGGAATCATCAGGACAAAGAAAGTCCGGCATCGCTTCAAGCTTTTGGAATTTGGGTCGCCGTTTATATGCCTAAAATCATAAATAATGTTGATTAAAGCAATTGAAAATTAAAACTGCCGAATAGGTTTTGAGGGGGACGGTCTTCGACTGCCGGCGTTGGTTGAACTCGACTATTTTGTGCTCAAACTCTCTTCTTATGAGCCCTTCGTCCTCCCAAGTGCACTCCGAATAGGGCAGCCCATTCCACTTGACCAAATACTCTGTGGCCGCCTCGCCGTTCTCCCCAATTTTGTCCTGGGATATTTGCTGATCAATTACCCGCTCAACTTCTTTATATTTCTTAAAGCAATTTCGGATTAGACCAAACTCATTTCCCGACCTCTATCAGTTCATCATTCATTCCCAATTCACAATTGTACATCTCAATGTATTCTTTGTCGGCTCGTTCACGCCTTTAAAATTGAATCCAGATAATTTAATTTAAGATAACGCGTAAAATGCAAACCAAAATTCCACATCTGCTTCGCGTTTTTTGTAATTTTCGACCTGAATATTATAAATAATATTAAAGCACTTATCGCTATTACTAACATAATTAAATGAATATATATATTTTTTATTATTTTAACATTTTTATTTTTGCCAATTTCAACCTTTTTGATGCCTTTCACATTCGCCGCCCTTAAGCTCGCTTCGGATTCCCATGTATTATGCAGGTGAGACCAACTGCAAAACAATGTTAAAAATTCTGATATGTACAAAATGCATTTTTATTTTTTCACAATAATGATAAATTATTTTTATTTTAAATTAATCTTGGATCTTTTCGTTATATTTTAAAAATGAAACGAAACTTGCCCGTGCCATTTGATGAGATATTGGCGTTCTAACTCCCTTTGTTCATTAATTTCTAAAATTTAAAACATTTTGGACCGAAAGACCGATTTCGCTACCGGAAGTTCGCTCATTCGGATCACCCTTGTCCTGCATGTTATACCAAGTTGTCCCTGAACCAGTCGCACCAGGCACTCCATCCCGATGGCGAAGGACCCGTTCAATCTGGATGTATACCAAAAGCAATAAAAACTTGCAAAAATGCATAAGCATAACGAAGGGGAGAGGGAGCAGCAGATTAGACCAATTTAATCAATAAAAAATTTCTCAAGAAACTCAAATTCTTCTATATGTCTGACAATTACTTTTCTTCATCTACCTATAAATATGATAAAAATTGGGCGCCGATTGAATTGCTTTGAATCCTCGATTTTTCGAAGCGAATTTCTTATTATCATCTGTTATGGGAAAAGTGAATGGACAGAGAAAAAGAAATCAGACTACAATATGTTTTAACACAACATGCCTCCGCGTCAAAAGATCGAGGAGCTACAAAAAAATTTGGAATTCAATGGCGTTTTTGAGCTCATTTTATGTGCAAATGAAATTTTTTCAAAATTAAAAAATACGCATTAAAAATACACTATCGGTATAAAACAGATGTAATATGAACAGATGTTCTTGCATTATACTCTAATAAAATTTTAAATCTTTCAATATAGCCAGTGCTCCTAAAATGTCGGCCCTAAATATTGATGGAGTTGATAAACCGTAGTGTCCGGGGTCCTAACAGGCGAGACCGGAAGATCTTTTAAGAATTTTGACTTTTTTAAGACGTTTTAAAAAGTATTTAAAGTTTCATAATCAAGGAGAAATACAATAGTAATGGGAATTTGGCTTTTCTTTATTTTTTCTTTTTTTTCTTTGCTTATCTCCCCTCGGTCTCCTGAAAATGTTTTTTTTTATTATTTAGTAGGTGGCTCCTTTGCAAAACCAACATTATTTTGGGATTTCAACTGTGGCGAGTATACCATATCAGTTTGGGGCAGCAGACATGATGTGGAGGAAGATTCGCCCACCAGGTTGGACTCTTCATCGTCGGCCATCGCCTCGTCATTGTCCCCTTCCCCCTCCTCCTCTTCACCACTACTGCTCTCCTTGTAGTTGATCTCTTCCGACTTTCTCGACCTCCTTACTGAAGTTCCTGCGGATGTCCGCTTTGTCCTCGACTTTTGCCTGTAATCTTCGTCGCTGGTTGTGGTAGAGGAAGAATCCTTCCCATCCGCTTCTTCCTCATCATCATCATCCGCTTCCTCCTCCTCCTCCTCTTCATCACTTTTGGTCTCCGCTTTCTCCTCATCTACAAATGAGGAGTCCTCCTCGTCATTACTGCTTGTCTTGCTCGCTGTGTCACTGTCTGATGGCATTTCCCTGACCCGCCGGTGCTTATTGTTTCAATGGCTTTTGTAAAATTCTAAAAGTTTTATCGCATTTTTGTGAATACACACAAATTATTACCATTTCGGGCGATGTCATCGATACAATTCATCAGAAAATGACAAAAATTAATGGAAGAACAATTTTGAAGCAATTCAGAATCCTTGGAACCCTTTCCGAAAAAAACTGGAGCCTACTTTTTATTCGAAAATAAGCGAAATGCCAAATGAACAACATTTTTGCAAATTATGAACAAGTTTTTCCAAAAAGTCAATTTGGCTTGAATTGGAGAATGGGAATTTAAATAAAAATGCAATAATTTTTAGTTTTAATTATTTTTACATTAAAAGAGTTTGTTGTGCTCCATTAATGGATTCATCTTTTCACGATGTATTTTTGCAGACTTATAATAAATTTATAAATTGTAAATTTGGTCGCGAAAAATATGAATTGCATCGATGACAAAAACCAATGGAAAACGGGAAAAATGTTTGTTCGAACTGGTCTGAACATCGAATTTGAGTGGAATTTGCGAATTATACATATATCTTGGATTCAAAACCGGAGTTAGTCAAAAAATAGAAGGAGAAAATCCGAAATATTTTCCAAAATCGAACCTTAAATTGGTCTATGTGGGATAGAGTTAGGTACTCTAACAAGGTTTAAGCATGGAAGCATTGAGGTTGTAAGTAAATTAGGGGAATTATACATCAGTTGGACAAATACCTAAGCACATAGCTTAATCGGGGGATTTTTGTCAACCATAAACCCTAAAATGGGGTGGATAAATGTGGTGAAAGGCTGTGATATGGATGGTCTCACTGAAAGAATTCTTGTAAGACCTAAATCCGGGCTAACAATGAGAACCGTACACTAAACGACCATTGGTTTCAAAGGATGTTTCGAACACAGATACACCAATCCCATCTCGAGGACTGCTGAATGACAAGTGCGATGCGGTGGCAAGACTAAAATTCTCAGGACGAATAGAAAGCAGTTCTGCCAAAGAGCGCTAAATTTGAACGACAAATCACCCCCCCTCCCCCTTCTCGCCAATCGAAACAAACAGCCAAAAACTTTATTCAATTTAGAAAACCAAGAGAAATAAATAAAACATTAAAATAAACAACAAAAGGGAACCAAGAAAAAGGATGTCCTGAAGTAGAAAGGCACAATAATTTAAATGAAGGAATTAAGATAAATAATAAAATACATATATTCGAAAGAAAAGAGCAAAAAAGAATGAATTTAGATAATAAAATTGAAAAATATTAAAGAAATAGCCGCTATTAAGTGATGGACTTATTATTATTAAAATCGAAAAAAACACAAAAAAATAAAGTTCTCCGACGTATAACAAATAATTCGAAATCGTTTAAATGGAATTGAATCGCATGTCACCAACCATAACCACGCACCTTACAGCTCCTCCGTCTTCTTGGCCTTCTTCTTCCCGTCTCTGTCGTAACCCTTCAATGGCTCCGTTGCTTGCGCAGCGATGAATTTGATGAAATCCTTCAGTTCACGACCTCCATGGTACGGCACAGGGTTGGCTTTGTCATTCTTCGGCACCCAATAGATGGTCGGAAATCTAAAAATATAAAAAGATAAATTGAAATTTCTAAACATAATTAAAAGCTTACCCGCGAACCTCAAATTGCGGTGGAACATCATCTAAATTATTCAAAATCAAAATAATAAATCCAAAATACTAATGCATTACTTGCTGTAGCATCGAACTTTGCAATAATGACATCCTCATCCGACATCTAAATCGATATTAATATTTTACACTTGCTCGAATTTTCCTTCACCTTCGTTGCCAGCTCTTCATACTTAGGAGCAAGTGCTTTGCAATGACCGCACCATGGCGCATAACTAAAAATTTTAAATATTATAATAAAAGTGAGCATATTTTTTTAGCTTTTCTTTATTTTCATTTTTTCATTTTCAATTTTATCCCTCCCCCCGAACCGGCAACTTCCTCCCTATTGCCCGAAATGAAAACCTTTNGGGGGGATCGGACCCTCAAATTGTGAAGGTGTCTGGAAATCGTTAAAGGCATGTAAAAATTTTCAAAAAATCTATTCAGGCAAAAAAGCCTAACGCATTGCAGATTTTTCTTTATATGAATATGTTTGAAATTTTTGAGAAAATTTTGAAAACGCGGGCTTTTTTCCTATAAACATCCGTTCATTTTTTCAGTTCATTGTATCAAGAGGGTGGCGTGGCGGAGAAAAGAGGGAGGGGGCTCCGATAAAAGCCCCGATTGAAAAAATTTTTGATGACGTAAACTCTAAAAGCATTAATTTTTTGCCCTGATAGGGCCGTTGGAGAAAAATTAGAAATTGTACCCATTTCTAAATGAAATGGTTAAACTTTTTTGCGAGTAATAATTTTTTTTATTTTATCTTTTTCTCCTCTGACCCTTTAATTTTTTTTCAGTCTTGGCCGCGGGTTCCACCCCTCCCTCGTATAATTTCCAAAAATCCTCCTAAAACACGAATTCTTTGGCGACCGAACTGATATAATTTGGAGAAACAAGATGTAAATTGGACAAAAAATAATAAAACTTGAGTCGATTTCAGAAAAAAAAATTGACCAAAATATGATGAATTACTTTAAGAAAAACGTAATAATTTTCCAAAATTTTCCTCGGGGGCCAAAAAGTCGAAACTTAACCCTTTTTCATTTTTCGAAGTCGAAAAAAACCTCGAAAGTTTCGATTTTCGAAATCGAACTTTCGCGACAGCCCTGATTGACGGTGGGGGAGACTGGAGCAAATTTTCCTTCGACGGCCCCGATAATCGCTGCCGGAAATTTTTTTTTGAAAATTTGGATTTTAAAATGGGGGATAGTTGTCCCCTGGCTACTTCCCTATCTGAATTCATAATTATTTAAAGTGTGATTATTTGAGTCTTTACACATACAATTCAATGAGTGCGTCCTTATCAGCATCAGCAATGAGCTCCTTGTAGTTCTTTGCCACCACAACTTTCAGGTCTCCCTGCTCGGTTGGCACCGGCTCGCTCTTGAAGTAAGGTTCCAATTTACCCTCCTGCATATCTTCGACAAACTGTTTCAAATTCTCAATGCTAAAATCCAAAGAGAAATGACAATAGCTTCTGTATTTTTTGGGTGCTAATTTTTTGTGGTATTTGTGTAGTTTGTATCCGCTGGGAGGGTCGATTTTTTCCAAATAATTTTTTTTACTCAAATAACCTTCCCAAAGATTAGTTATTAATGTTGAAGCCAAATTTCTGGTCGAAAATTAAGCGAATTTCGATAAACTAGTCATGCCATCGTGATGAACTCCTTTGAAAACCACTACTATATAAACTCATTTTTGGGATTAGATTTTTTTTCGAAAACCCTATCCTCCCAGCGGATACAAACTGCACAAGTATCTTTTTTGTTTTCATTCCTACCTGAATTCCTTATTCATGGGGTATTTGCCATCGCCCGTGATTGCCGCAACCAAAGGCTTGTCGCTGTCTTTTCTGTCAGCAAGGCCATTTTGTTCAACCTCCTGAAATCAAATCAATCAAAATATCTATCGGAGTCCTTTAAAAAATCAATTTAATAATTTTGTCAAATCATGTATATTCATCAGTTAAAATAATAAATTCCATCTTTTATAGCCTTACCTGGGCAAATTCTTCCTTATCGCTCACAGCGAAGTACACTTTGCGCTTGTAATCCTGGGCAACTTTGAGCACACGATTGCGCCAATAGTTCGAGCCCTTTGGATCCTTCAGATAGTCAACGGTGTAGTAAACCACCACCAACGGTCGTTGCACAAATTGGAACAAGTTCCCCTGCGTGCGGACGCCGGCTAATCCATTGCTGAAGGAAACAAAAATAAGAATTTATTTGTGAAGTAAAAGGGAAAATTATTTTGTTACTAAACAAAACATACGTTTCATGAAGAAGGAAGTTCTTGATCTTGTCCGTGTCATAATTTCCGTCGTAATGGAATTCATTTGGCTCAAACTTGTTGTGTAATTTTTTGGGGATATAAACCACGATGTCACTAAAATAAAAAACGATAATATCGAAAAGGAAAAAACCACTAGGATAATTCGAGTAAGGGAAATATTTACCAATTGTTTTTCATTTTTAGAATTTTAAACGGATCGTTACTAATTAAATTTTTAGGACGATGAAACATTAGATAGAGTTCATTTTAACATAGATAACTTTATTATTTCACACTATAAAACCCACTCGGTGAATCTTGTCTTCTTGAGAAGGTCCTGGTTTGCTGAATGCGCAAAACGGAATCGATCGCGTTCAGTGTCCGCGACTTTATGGAACGAATCCTTCAGCTTGCTTTCGCCTTCAAATAATCCAAGGACGCTGACGTCATCGTTATCCACGAATTTGTTGAAATCAGAAACGCTTTTGAGTTCCTTTGAGCTTGGACCTGCTTGACCTCGCATATACTTTAAAAATATAAATTAGATGCACATGCAGAGGATCGATATTAGAATTCATGGTTCTTTT
>LDKF01000871.1:0-40129 GCA_001026735.1 Rotylenchulus reniformis
ACATGGGCATATAAAAATTAATTATGAAAATTCATTTTCTATTAAGGAATCAAAAATAAAACATTATCGGACATCGATGGAAGCTATTTTAAAGAATTAAATCAATATTGGATCTCTGTTGTGTTTTTCAGTTACGTTACATCCATTCCTTAAAAACATTGACTTGATAAAAAAAAGACTAAAAATCTTTTTACGAATTATTTATGGTCGTTCCCATCCGGGAACAATCCCTCCAGATTATTCAACTTTACTCGAAAATTACAAATTTGACTTTCTCCAAATTCGTAGATCTTTCCTTTTCCATAAAATCTTGCATGGACGGTAAAAATTAATTGTGAAAATTCCTTTTCCATCAAAGTATCAAGGAACATCCTTACAAATTTTTTGTACATTCTATGAATAACCAGGTCGTAGATAATTCATTCTTTATGATTTGAAGAACTTTGATCCCGGTTTTCCCTATCCTTATTTGCCAAAAATCCGGGTCCCGCTCAAACCAAATTAAAACAAGCTGAAATTGATGTAGACGCCGGCATGCTGAAATTCGGAATACTGGTACTCATCCGTTATTTGGTACTTAATTATAGCCGTAACTTTCCAATGATATTCAAATGAACTATCCAAATTGGCCATTCTTTTCTTGAGTTTGGTTTGAGGTAGGTTTAAAATGATATACCGTATTTCCTCTAATATAATGGCATGTCATTATATTTTTCAACCTCAGCTGAAAGTTACTATTATATTAGAGGTTGCCATTATATTGGAGGTTGCTATTATATTTTTCAATCTCCACAAAACTTCAAAAAAATTTCGGGGGAGTTTTTGAAGTAGAATCCGAATCATCTAAACAATATTCAAATATTTCGACCATTTCTATATTATGATGATTATCAAAATTAGCCACTTGTACAGGGTGCGCCAAAAGTCCTGCACCAGTTAATAATCTGCCCCTAACTCTTATTTGAAAAGGAAATTCTTTAATTGTTTTATTTTTATTTTATAGTCCATTCAACTCGCTAAAAATTCTTCCATTCACTGAATTTCGAAAAAAAACGTTAATCATTTAGAAAACCAGAGCTTCCAAAAATATAACTATTTTTGGCTTCTCGAGATAGAAGAAAAATTCGGACCATAAAAAATTCTGAATTAAATTGAGAATGAAGGTTTGAAAAAGATCCTCATATTATTTGATAGAGCAATATGTTTTCTACAATTAAAATTTAAAAATTTTCATTTTGGATAGCTGATACAAAAGTTATAAAAATTATTCTCACCCCATAGCTGCGTCGCAAAAGGAAAAAAATTTTTATCGATCGTCTAACTTTTTTCTCGGAACTATTTTGAAAGTATTTTTCAGGGATTTCATATCTGATTTAGTGTTCTCTGAATCGGTTTGGAGCTGCAAACAAAAAAAATAAAAACAATCTAACAATTTGCATTTTAACAATTTTTCGAAATCAGTAGAACTGCTAGAGATTACTGCATTTAGGTAAGGAATGCCTCTGTGAGGTGTTATTTATTTCCTCAAAATTGACAGTTGAATTTCTAGTCTAAGAAATTATTTATTAGTAATCGCAATCACCAACCCATAATACTTATAAAATGCAGCCCTGCTGATTCGATGCTCTTTCATTGGTACTAAGGTTAATCCAAATCGGTTAACCATACCGAAACCGAAAACGGTTTTTTGGTCCAATAACCTAAATCGAAAACCGGTGTCTCAAAAATCGTTAAAACTAAAAATCGAGGGTGCAAACTGGTCGGTTTTCGGTTTTGACAAACACTTTAAGTTATGTATTTTTAATAAAATATTTAGAATTTTCTAATAAGAACTTTTGGAAATTCACTTTAATTCCCTGTTTATTTAAAATATGTATTCTCAATTTGAATACCTCGACATATTTTGGCTCAAATAATTGTAAAAATACATACGATAAAAATTGGGCGCCGATTGAATTGCTTTCAATTCTCGATTTTTCGAAGCGAATTTCTTATAATCATCTGTTATGGGAAAAGTGAATGGACAGAGAAAAAGAAATTAGACTACAATATGTTTTAACATAACATGCCCTAAAAATCGAGGAGCTACAAAAAATTGGAATTCAATGGCGTTTTTGCGCTCATTTTACCTAATAATCAAAATAGACCTTTCATTGTATGGTTAAATATGATTTTTTGGGTTTGAACGTTTAATTAGCGAATTAATTTACCAATCAATTAGTCTATCTATTATAATTATTAATTTTTTCAATTTTTTATGAGTACAAAAATTTCATATAAAAATTTTTCCTGTAAACTTTAAGATATGGCTTTTCTATGGGTTGTTGAAGATCGGATATAAATTTAATAAATTATTGGGGCTAGATAAAACTATAAATATTTCATATAAGGTATCAAAAAACTAAAAAAATCATTGCTGATCATCATAAATCTCAATGTAGTTGGCTTCGCAAAGTTGAGAAATATGATGTTTGATGGCGACAACCGGAAACAGCGGTTTCGGTACCTGTCGTGAAAGCGGTCGAAAACTAGTAACTTTATAATTCACTCAATAAAAGAAATTCTTTTAATACATTTCAATATTTTGGGCCAATTTAATCAAATTAAAAGTTTAAATGAGCACTTCACTGGATCAGAAATGCAAGGAAAATTACGGGCAAAAGCAGAAATATTGGAGTAAAATGCACCAATGTTGCGCCGGCTGACCACATTTCAGGATCCGGCGGATCAATGCAACCATTCAATTTGAGGATGAATGATTTAATGGTAGTAAAAGTATGCGAGTGTTTGGTTCACTGAACTTCCTGCTTCCTCACATCAAAATCACTACTTTCAGAGGAGATCGTCGCCTGTTGTGATTGGCTAACGGATATATTCAAAGGTCGCTAGAGCAAGATCAATCCATTTTTGAGATCGGAAGAGAATTTAGAAAAGAAAAGCATTGGTCGAGTTATAACTCAATTCAAACGAAACCTAGAGAAATGAATTTGGTGTAAAAAGATAGAGCTAATTATTAATTGCATTTCATTTTTTAAAAGTTTATATTTTGGACCTGCAATCAAAAAATTTTCACACTACCCAGGCTTGTCCGGGGCGACCCGGCCTCTGGACGAAATCAAAATCCGGCTAGGTAGTGAAAAATTTTCGTTTACAGTTCCAAGAAAAAATGAATGATTTTTTTTAAAATCAATCAAGGACCGTTCAAAAATAAACACAATAAAAAATTATTGAATATTATGCTTTAAAAATCCCGGGATGTCTTATGATGCATTTTACGTGGACAATAAATCCCTTTTTGAACATGACGAGATTTTGCTCTTTGAAAGATTTTACGTGATCTTTTAATCACAATGAAAGAGTATGGATACCAGTAAAATGAACGAAATAGGCAAAAAATGCAATATTAAATATTTAAAATGTCTGGATGAAAATTGTAATAAAAAAATAAAATGTAATGATAATTTAACAAATGTATCAATAAAGTTTTTCTATTGCGTTGTTGTGTTACAATTGATAAAAAAATTTAAGAATATATCAACCTTGTCATGAAACGGTTATACGACATTTGGGGCCCCGACATTTGCGGCTATCGCTATAACTCGGTTTGAACGTTACCTAGAGAAATGAGATTGGTGTCAAAAAATAGAACAAAAAATTAGCTACAAAATGAGCCTAAGCCCACTTGAATCCGGACATTATGAAAAAAGTTATGGCCAAATTAATGATTTTGGCCAAATTCACACTATTTTGGTCATAACTTTTTTCACAGCGGACCAATTTGGATGGGTGTAGGCTCATTTTGTAGCTAATTTTTTGCTCTATTTTATGACACTTTATTTCTCTAGGTATCGTTTGAAGTGAGTTATAACGAATGGGCCGCAAATGTCGGGGCCGCAAATGTCGGCACACCCATGAAACTATTAAATGGAGCTATATGTACCTCATAAAGAATTTAATAGTATGAAATTCTTATTATTTACTATTTAGACTGATAATCAAAACCGGACTTGTTGATAATCAACGCAAATTTTAAAACAAAATGTAAGCTTCCTAATAAAAAGATATTTTATTTTTTAATATTCATTAAAATCTCTATTCTCAAATTTCGGTATGCCATTCAACGATATTTTCGACTTTTGACTAATTAAAAAATTGACTAATTTGATATTTTTACAGTTTACCTCTCTGGTAATTCTAATTTTTCTCTAAAAAATCTTAACAATTAAAAAATTGAGAGGAAAAAAATAATTAAAATAGAAAATTAACTTAATAATAAAAATTTAAAACGGATTGATGCAATCAGTTATGTTTCAATGGTAAAGCGATAATCCGTCACATTGATTTTGCATTTACAGAACAACTTTGTTATTTTTTAATGGTTAGTAATTAAAATAATAATTGATTAAATAATTAATTAAGGTTATTCTTGAACCTGTACAAAAAATATGTCACTGATTTTGAATTAAAAAAATGGTCAAGTAGAAAATCGAAACAAGAAATTGCACAAAAATGAACTACTGCTTGGGTGGGGGTCAACTCATCCCCGTCCCCGGTACAACTCATGGCCAAGGCTTGTAACTTTGTTCAAATCAAACCTAGAGAAACGAATTTGTTGTCAAAAGATAGAGCATTAAAATAGCTACAAAATGAGCCTAGGCACAGCAGTTCTCCATTCGCATCTGAATGTTGGGTAATTCTTCCAGCTAATCTTTATGAGTTACCCATGGCTATGACTCGATCATAGAACATTTGCACGATTTTTTCACCAATCAGATCCGGTCGATGAGCAATTTCGAAATCGTGGAAGCGCACAGTGCAGATCTCGCCATGCGTTCCGCGGCTAGCAGATCCGATCTCCTCAGCAGAGATGATGTCCACAAAGTCGCCAATCTGGTCCAGTCCTTCATCCGGCACTACATCTCCAAGCGGCCATTCCTCCTCCAATGGTTCATCATCACCATCGATTGACAAAAAGGCGGCCAAATTCCGAGGAGGTGATACATGTTGTTGTGGTGCTATAATTTCGATATTTTTAATCATTATGGTTAAAATAATTAATTTATTTACCGGATGAAGTTGTTGGCATCTGGTTTGAGTGCTGGCCCTGTCCATGTTGATTTGCCATGCGTTGCTGAAGTCGACGATCCGCCTCAGTGCGCAATGCTTGGAATAGTGCTTCATTGGAGTCCTCATCCAGTTGATGGGGAGAATTTTCCATTTCTAAATATTAATCATTCAATTTAACTTGAAATGCGAGCTTAAATGCATAGGATAAAAAGGAAAATGAATTATGGAATGGAAAATTANTCCTTTCGTTGTTGGCTTATAGGCAGCAATTTATTCGCATCGCCTCACAACATCTATGGCCGATTGGTCTATGCGATGAAGTCATCCCGGTGGGGGACCGGGTTCGATCCCACCGCGCGTCGATACATTTTCCCATCCCTACAAATGCTGATGATGTGTTGTGTGTGAGCCCAGTGGATACGGCCATATAGTCAATAATTAACAATGATGTCCAACAGTGGGTCATGGCCGAGCGGTCTAGGCGTCCGTCTCCCCTCCATTGGTATGGTGGTTCGAGTCCGCCGTACGAAGACGCATTTTACACATACCTCATCATCATGGCGACAAACAGTTAAGAGTAGAAGTGATGTGTAACCCATGCTTGGTGCATACGCACCTAAACCTGTACGCCAAACTGAGTACATATGTACCTAACAGCTGAAAGGTTATTTGCAAACCCATTGCACCCCACTTAAGTGCACGTGCACCGAAACCGCCTAAAAGTTTGGGGCTGCGAATTTGGAGTTTGGCCCAGGTGCGCGGACCCATATTGGTTGTTGGCCCTGGTGCGCGAACCTCCAATTTGGGGGTTTGGCCCGGGCCATTTCTGTGTGGGTGTATTATTTCGGCTTAAAGTATGGGCACCATAGTAGTTGCGTTAGGGGATGTTTGTTAATGCGGCCGATTGAGTGCGGCGACTAGAAATTTGTTTAAATCTCATCAGTTTAAACTGATGAGAAAAAATTTGTTTAAATCTCATCAGTTTAAACGCAACCTAGAGAAATAAGTTTAATGTCCATAGATAGGCCGAAATCTATTAAATTGCAAAAAGTTCATCTAGATTGGCCAAGTGTCAAAAAAAGTTATGGCCACTTTTTTGACAAAAACAACCTTATTTCACCTAATTTTTAATAAAAAAAATTATTTCGCATCGTTTTTAATAAAAAATAATATTTCGCCTAGTTTTAGCCTAATTTATGATTTTTGATTTTTTAATGCAAATTTTTTGTTATTTGTTTCAGCAATTACTTATAACTATTTTTATTTTTATAAGGTAGCCTTATTTTCACTATGTTCTGAATCATTTGCCATTTCCCAAAAACAGCCAATAAAGAAACGAACAACGTAAAGATCAATTCGAAAGTTTCACACATGTTCATGTATGTTTTTAACCCATATTTAAAGAAAGATATAGAGATTTAGAACGTATTCAAAAAAAACTTCTTAAGAATTGTTTATTATCGATCCCACCCAGGGCTCATCCTTTATTTCACACAACATTATTTCTTACAAATTTATTTCTTACAAAACTTATTTCTTACAAAAGAACAAAAAGTTCATTTCTTACAAATTTTAAAATTCATATATTAAGTTTATACTTTTGCTGTTTTTATAAAAAATAAATGTTGCTTTTATGTTAGACAGCCGGGATCAATACTCTTGATAGCTAGACGGTTCAAAATTGGTCGACATTTTCAAAATTTGAAAAATAAAATTTATCCCGCTTCCTACCAAACCCGCTTCCTTCAGGTATCACAGATTTTAAATTTTTTGAGTTTGAGGAATTTTAAAATGATTGAAATCTTGTGACCGGACAATGATCGGAAATGTTAAAAAGATCTAAATTCAAACAGAAATTATTTTATTATTTGTACAACGCATTTTCCTCGTCAAAAAATAAGACAATAAATTATTTTTTAATTTTTTTGTTAGTTGTTCACGTTGAATTGTGTTTACTGTTACCTTACTTATTCAATAATATGATTATTTTCACCGCAAATTTTCGACGGGTTACAAATTTAACATAGATTTAAATCTTTATAAAAAAATTTCTATGATTGAACTTAATTAGCTTTTTATCGCATCGCCGTGTTGTTTCAAATCTGACTTTCTTCTATAAAATATCTTTCGAGAAAATCGCTGAGCTACAGAATGCGGAAAAATTCGGAAACTTTTAGGGGCTAAATATTTACAAAAATCCATTTAACAATTAATTTTTTTCGATCAGAATTTTGAAACCTTGATCGCGCACCCTACTTCAGTGAACATATTAAATAAAAAATAAAAATTTATCTAGTAAAATTTATAATTCCTAAAATCGATCAACGCTGCTACGTTTAAAAAAATGATCTCTTAGCTGTAATCCATTAAACTGGGGTATAATTTCAAAAAATTGAGGTCAGCGTCAATAAGTGACCCTGGATGACGTCAGAATGGACGTCAGAATCGGATTCAGCGTCCAAAATTACCCCGGAAGTGTTTTTAGATTAAAAAAATAACCGGAAACCTAATTTAAATGGAAATGGATTAAATGGGGGAGGGGTAAAAATTCGACACAAACACAAAACGCAACTAAAATGTAAGAAAATCAAATGTAATAAACTATTAAATAGTAATTGAACACCGGAATGATAAGTATCCCAATAATTGCAATAAGTTGTTGGCTAAATGTTAAATTATAGCTACAAAAAACACTAAAAAATTCATTTTTGTTGATCAAGATCTTGAAAAAAAGCTTCTTGAAAAATCTTGAAAAATCTTGAAAAACCAGAAAAGGTTCAATAAAGATTTTGAACCAAGATTTTTCAAGATTCTTGAATCAAAGTTCTTGAAAAATCTCGAAAAATCTTGTCTTGGTCCGGTCTCTAGTTTTAACTACAATATTTTTTCTGTTATAAACGAAAAGTGGATTGAAAAAAAAGAGATCTCGCAAAAAAACTCGCAAAATTATTATGATATAAATTTATTGTTTTCCGATTTATAGATTAATCTTTGTAGTTGTCTTTTTTCTTCTTTTTTTTTAGTCTTAACTTTTTTGAATACTATATTTTTTTTTGCAACTTAAGATTATTAACCTGGTTAATCAATTTTAGCAACAATTAAGGTTGTTAAAAAATTTTATTGCCTGGAAATAGATCAAGATTTATATAAATTATTAAATTTCAATGTGAATTAATAAGAGTATAAATCTTAAAAATATTTGCATAAAAAAATAGATTTGATATAATTTTTATTAAACATCTCTTTTTGTTATTAAAAATTTTTACACCGACATAGCACCAATAGGATATAGAACCCATCAGATATTTTTGAATAAAATATGTTAAATTATTATTTATTTTTTTTGCTGCCAAAAAACGGGTTAATTATCAAAAAATTATATATACTTTTCTATAAGGTTGCCAAAAGCTGGTATAAAATTCATAATTTTATAAATTTGTTCATAAAATCAAATGGCTTAAGCTCATTCAAAAATTCAATTAATTTTTATAATTATTGGTAATACATACGTTGACAGATGCGTCCGCGTCCGTCAAGGGTGGTTACATTGGGTGGTTACAATGCATCCGCGTTTGTATCCGTTTTACAATCCGCGCTGTCATCCGCAAACGCATCCGTTTTGCGGACATCCGCAAACCAACAAAGGGAACGCGGACGCGGATTGCGTTGTAATCAATTTGTCTTGATCCAGGCAAAGGGTCAATAAGGGGTGACAAATCTAGTCATCTAGGAGTTTAGCAAAACAAATTGGATTATTTTTACGAATATTTTGTGGAAGTTTCGAATAAATTTTTGGAACTCTAATGAAAAATGAATTATCACGAATTAATAAGCCGTTCTACTTTATTCAAACACTTTGAGGAACCGGTGAATACATCCATTAAATTTTACAATAATTTTGGTGTTTTTTAGTTTGGGCGGAGACATGGCTCAAAATATCTTGTGATCAAGGCAAACTTGGAAAAAATTCCCTTTGAAAGTTACCTAATATGGAATTTGAGAGGATCAGAGCGATCAAGATAATTAAGAACCTATTTCGGAATGCACATTAATGAAATGTTTTGAATTTTTGGAAAAAAAATTCTACAAAAACTGGATTTTTGGCCATCCCCGAAAATTCGTGGATCTCCCNCCCCCCCCCCCGTCCCCGATCGATGGGCCATCCCCGTCCCCGATCCCCGACATTGCCATCCCCGGAAATCCCCATCCCCGATTTTTCCGAAATCCCCCCCGTGCGCAACCCTAATTTGAAGTTAATATAATTTCATCAATATTGGATGCTGCATTACATTGTTTTTGCATACCCAAATTTGGAACTCATTTATTACAAAGGCATTGCACTTTCTATAAGGTCTAAAATTTTTATAATATGTGCTTCATCCCGACCCTCATCCTCGCGGATTCGGAGATGAATAGATATTCCTAAAGATCTCTTTTTAGACCTAGTAATAAAGGGAGTTTGGTGGAAAAACTGCATAAGAGGCCTTGGCTAATACCATAGGGATGCAGGGATGCTCGAGACCGTAAAACCTGTAATACAACCCCCGGGGTTATATTTTTCAACCCCCCTCCAGAGGGGGGTCTATTACAGGGGGGGCTCAATTGCAGGGGGGCTATATATTTCAACCTCACCGAGGGGGTAATATTTTTCGAACCCTAAAAGAAATGAATTTTTTCCGAGAATTTCTTAAGAAAATTGAAAAAAATCCTCAAATTTTTTGCGAATTTCTTAAAAAGTCAAAAAAATATTCAAAATTTTTTGAAACCCCTAAAAACGAGATTCTGGACCAAAATACACCCCTAAGAATGAGGTCCCGGACCAAAATACACCCCTAAGAATGAGGTCCCGGACCAAAATGCACCCCTAAGAATGAGGTCTCGGACCAAAATGCACCCCTAAGAATGAGTTCCTGGAACCAAAATACACCCCTAAAACGGGGTTCCTAGAAAAAAAATACACCCTAAAATTTTATCAAGATGAGAAATGCTCGCATTTTTGGTGAAAGAGACTACAAGCGATTATTCCATTGAATTTTGAAAATTTTTCCTTTTCCATATATAAAAATTCAATTTTTTGGCTAGAACCCCCGGGGGCTCTAATGCAGGGGGGGTTATATTTTTCAACCCCCCTCCAGAGGGGGGTCTATTACAGGAGGGGCTCAATTGCAGGGGGGCTATAATACAGGTTTTACGGTACCTGAAATTTTCCGATATTCGATACCGATATTTGGACCCAATACTCAATATTCCGAAACTCGATACTTTTCAAAGAATTTACTTTTCAGAAAAAATTCAAAAAATCAATCGTCAAAATTAAAATCCAAAAAAAGTTGCTGCATTCCATGTTCTTCAGGGTGCTGGGTCGTTTTAAAAAAAGTATCATAATGGGCGTTTTAAAAAAAAGAGTCAAAACTCAATATGTCCTCTAAAAACTTTTTTGCTCGACCTGTTAGACCAAATGTATAAAAGGAAAGTTGTGCAGAATTTTATGCTCTATCTATTGGTATAAATTTTTTTTCGAATTTCGAACAAAAATGTCGAAGAAGATCAAAAATATCGAAAAATAAGATTTTTCGACTTATTTCGACATTTTTTGTTCGAAATTCGAAAAAAATTTTATACAGCAGATAGAGCATAAAATTCTGCACAACCTTGCCTTTTATACATTTGTTCTAACAGGTCTAACAAAAAAGTTTTAGGCAGACTACCGCATATGAAGTTTTTTAACGTCCCAGCATCATGGCCCCTATTAATGGTCTTCAGATTATTTTCAGAAAATCGGATTCAACATTTGCGAATTTTTAATAATAATAATGGAAAATTTAAGTCCAACCAAGGGTCGGACAATCTTAAAATCTGGCACAAATCTAATAGAAAATACGGAATAATGACCAATACAAATAAGAAATGTACGGTCGGGGGATAAAATCTAATAGATAGTGACCGGAATGACCTGACCAGAAAACCCGGTCAGGTCAGTTCATTTTGGTCATTGATCAAAGTCGGCCACCGAAACACTGATAATCAGTGTTTAAAAATTCAATGTAACCCATAAAAAAATCTAGAAATTTGCATTTTATTTTTTCAATTTTAAATGGCGATTAGAAAAATGAAGAAAACAGAGTTTGGTCAAAAAATTAAAATATCTTTTAAGATTGTAAGTAATGGTATGATTTTAACGGGCTTAGTCAACTGGACACCTACCTTTTTTTTGGTTGAGATAGCTAACTTGTAAGTAGTGTTCGGGCCCGCAAAACAATCGTCGGGTTTTCGATTTTTACATTTTGTTCCAATTCAAGTCCTGAAAAATTAAAAATTATAAGTAAGATTAAGGATAAAAACCCTAAAAATGATTTAATGGATATAAAAATAATATATGAAATCAAATGTATAAAAAATAAAATTATCAATATTTGTAATGGATCACTGGAAAAAATAAAAACTAACCGCCGGCGGAAGTCATTTGGAAATGTTTTTGGATATCCCTTTTCAGGGCCGTAACAAGCCCGACCTTTTCAGGGGTTAGAATGGAAAATTTTTTTGAAAAGTAAATTCTTAGGGGTGCTTTTTTAAAATAACTTTACTTAAAAATTTTAAAATTTTTGTATCATTTCTAGAAATTTCCATTTATAGGGTAGAAAAAAGCCAGCAACTGGCCTCTAGGAGAGATTTTTTGGATTTTAGACCCTTTCTCTTAAGAAAATCATTAGATTTCACTGAATTAAAGTATTAAAGGGGTAGTGGCGGGAAATTTTGAAGAAATGACGAAATCAACAGGGGAACCCTTGCGAAAATTTTTTAAGTTGGCGTTTTGCTTGTATTCCAAGCATTCTGCTTCATTGAAAAAAACATTAATAAAAAAGAATAAAGGAAAACAGAAAAAATAACAAATATTAATAAATATTTTGCATCAAAAATCATATTAAAAATCAAAATAATTTTTTTTTCTGCATTAAGACTTAAGAAGCCTTTATATTCAAAGCAGCGAGTGAATGGAAAAGAGAGAAATAGTATTGTTATGTTAGAGAAAACGAAAATTTTCACGTGTGGTCATCAGAAAAATATAAGTATAGAAGAATATCACAATAATTTGCCCAAAATTTCAACCCGCAAAAAACCCGAAAAAACGCTGCAGGGTTGGAATCGTTGCGGGTCGGGCCCGCAACGTCGGGCCCGCAAAAATCCGCAAAAAATGTAATCGTTGTAAGTCGGGCCCCGCACATCGGGTTTTTGCGGAGCCGATGTTGCGGGCCCGTCAAAAACCAGCATGCGGGCCCGATCCGCGCCGAACACTACTTGTAAGTATGGTGCTGTTAGTTCTGGACCAGGGGTGGACGTAATTATGGTTTATGAATTACGGATTTTTGCGAAAAAATCCGTAATCTTAAGCATCCCTAAGATCGAGAAATAAAAATTTATTTATTTTTCATAGATATCAAGTTTCTTTAATCCGGCAGGTTTCACCGTCAAAATAAATTTATTAAATTTTTTGTTGAAACGCTGGAAGGTGTTAGTTAAAAATAGAAAATTTTTTGGAATAGAAAAATTGAAAATTTTTTGCTGCTAATGGGAAAATGATCCTTTGAAACCATATAAACTCGTCGCCATTAGGAAACGATCACCCCATTAAAAAACCAAAAAACCTTTTTTTTCGGGTTTTTATGTAAATGTAAATGCGTTTTTATGTAAACGAATTTATGTAAATGTAAAAAAATTAAGTGCTATATTATTTAGCGGTGGAAAAAATTCGAGGCATTTTTAAGTTTTTTTTTTGAAAATAGAAGTCTGTGAGTGTGTGGCAGATGTCTATGTCTTGTGAACTTTTAAAATTGATCATGGATAGCAAGAAATATGATTTTTGAAGCTTTATTCACATGAGTAAATTGATTTATAATTGATTTTAAAGCTTTTAAAATGTCCTGATTTTTGACCATGAAATTTGTTTTTTTGACAGTGTGTACTGATTTTGAAAAATTTTAGATATCACCCTAAAGCGAAAAATGATCGTTTTTTTACTTAAATGTCTAAAATTAAAAAAAAATTGAATTTTATTTGTTATTTAATCTTTTATGCAATTGAATATTTCATTATCAGCTTTTGAATTTCATTTTTTCCTAGTTTTTAGACATGGTCAAAAAGGACTTTTCAATAGGTCGTAAATTCATCAATTTATTTTCTTGTAATGTAGAAATGCCAAATTTGCAAATTCTCAATTAGAAAAAATTAATAAAATTGCAAAAATGATAATAAAAGAAAATTCAATATTTTAGATTTATGGCTCTATTTTGGCAAAATGAGGAGATTTCTATTGAACAACATCATCTCCAGGGATATTATCGTTCTTTTTCAAAACTGAAAGAAACACAAATGTGAAAAATCATTTTTACGAAATTAAGATTCTTGCTAGAATAATTATAAATTTCTAAAAAATATTGAATTCCCGCAATAAAATGGATTAGGCTAGTAGGATTAGGTGAGCATTCATGCCAAAATTTTAATAATAATTTATGAGGTTTAAAAGTATAATTTCACCATATTCGTTGTATTCCAATGTCGCTGCTCTCCACACTCGGCACTCGCATTGGCCTTAATTTTATTATTTTATAATAATTAAGATGCCAGAGCCATGAGTTTATTTTTCATGATGGCTTATCAGGATAATTATTTGTGATCTACTACCCAGAGCTACATTATTATTTATATTAATTTTGTTTACCTTGTTGTTGCGGAAGACCAAAGTTTGATCTGAAAAATGTGGCAAATATTTTTTTCAAGATAAACTAGTCTAACCAATCTTCTGAATTATTTTTATTTTTATAATTTAAACAAAATTTTTTACTTTTTCCGTTTTAAAACTTTAAAAAAATAAAAAAATAAGATAGAGCATAAAATTCTGCACAACTTTGCTTTTTATACTTTTTAAGCCTTTGCTAACAAAAAAAATTTAATTATATCATTCAAAAAAAAATATTAACCAAAAAATCAGAGAAAACATGTAAATTTCGCCCAAAAACCTATCTAATCATAGATATATACCGTATTTCCTCCAATTTAAGCCTGGGGTTTAATTTTGCAACCCGTCCGAGAGGGGGCTTAAATTGAAGGGTGGGCTTCAAATGGAAGAGGAGCTTAAAAATTTCAAACCTCTTCCGGAAGAGGAAGTTGTACAAAAAATTCAACTCTCTTGGGTTTTAAATATTAGAAATCTAATTAAAAAAGAGAGGTTTTTAAACTTTATAAGTTAAAATACAGAAATTTATATATTTAATTTAATTTTCTGATCATTAAAAGTTCATTCCTTTGTTTTAAGTCAAAAAACTTTTCACTTGCTGTTGAGGAGAGGGGGCTTAAAGTGGAGGAAATACGGAAACAGATTTTGATGAATATGTACCTGTTAAAATTATTTTGGTGGTACACGCAGCGAAAAATGCGGTGAAAACGCCAAGAAGAAACCAAAACCAGAGAAAAAATGGAGTAGGCAATCCGAAGAAAGTTGCGCAAAGCCAAAAGATGCCAAAAACGACGGAGCCACCAAGAAGCTAAAAATAAATAAATGAGGAAGTTAAAAAAGCAGCACAAACAATAGAATATCCAAAAATCTCTACTCCGATAATGAGGAGCTAAATCAGAGAAAAAAGATAATGAAATCTAATGGTAACTACAAGCCAACCGCAAGAAAGCCACCACCGATCAGTCCACTAAGGAACTGTTTTACAAGATCCTTCGTCTCTTCCCACATCTTTTCCTCTTCCTCCCGCTTCTTCTTCTCCTGTTCTTTCTTTACTTTACTTTATTCCGATCATAAAGATTACATACAGTAAATGTGATGTAATGCTTACATATGATTATGGGAAAATGAGGTCGAATGAAAACATAATATGGGGTATGAAAACATAAATATGTGAATATGAATACGTGATAACAACAGCAGCTGAACTCAATAATATATAAATGGATTTTTTGTTTTTTCCTCATTAAGTTTGACGAGATAATTCCTGAGCCAATTTTTAAAAGATAGAGCATTGGTGTTTTCAAATGCTTTTTCTGGTAATGCATTCCATAAGAAAAAAAAAGGGAAAAAGGGGAATTTTTTCTGGAAAGGGATCTATTAAAAAGAGTTTTCTGTACTTTTGGATTTCCGATTAATTTTAATTTGGTATCTATGGCTATGACGAGATTGTCTATTATTAAACTCAATGAATTGTTGAGGAATTAAATGAGTGAAACCCATACAGATCTTGAAAATAGTGGTAATGTCAATTATTTTGCGACGTAATGATAGTGGGTCCAATCTGTGAATTTTTAGACGGTTTTCATAAGAAAGTATATTTTTCTTAGAAATCTGTGGACATTTTCGTAAAGCAATACGAGTATAATATCTTTGTACCTTTTCAATTTGCTTAATTAAAGATTTAGAAGATGGATTCCAGACTTCAGAACAATATTCTAGTGATGGACGAACATATGTCTTAAAAGCTTTAGACCATATATTGGGATTGGAAGATTTTATTATCCTTAATAGTTGATTTGAGCGGAAATATGCTATTCTGGTGATTTGTAGAATATGTGATTTAAAAGAGAGAGATTCGTCGATTTCAATTCCTAAATCACGAACATTGGAAAGATAAGATATTGAGGAGTTATTTATGGTATAAGTGAATTTATTTGTATTTTGACCAATTCTTAATACAATGGTTTTTTTCGGAAGCTATTTGGATAGCCCATTTGTCACTCCAAAGTTGTAAAAGATTTATAGCATCTTGGAGGACTAGAGAATCTGATTTGGAAATTATTTTGTGGAATAGTTTAACATCATCAGCATAAAGGCGGATTTGTATAGGTGGAGGAATAGAAGAGGGCAGATCATTAATATATATGGTAAAGAGAAGAGGGCCTAAAACGGAGCACTGGGGAACTCCGGATCGTATTGGTTGACGGTTTGAGTATGAATTCCCTATTTTAACTACAAATGTACGGTCTATTAGAAAATCCTTAATCCAATTATATAGTTTACCACGGATACCATAGGCAGCAATCTTGTGTAATAGGAATGCTGTAGGGACTGTATCGAATGCTTTACGAAAGTCAATGTATATACAGTCGGTAGGACTTTTAGATAAAATATTATTATACCAATCGTGGAGGGAGGAAAGTAATTGGGTTGTGGTAGAGCGCAGGGGAAGGAAGCCAAATTGATTATCATTTAAAAGATTGTTGGACAATAGAAATTTCAGAATCTGAGACGAAATAATCCGTAAAGTAAAGATCTCCGAATCAGGGATAGAATCAATCGAAAATTCGGACGGGTCTATGCAATAATACTGATAGACTTTGATCATTTCATACCAAGATTGATATATGGATGCCCATATTTACAAGTATGAATTTGTCTTTTATTCAGTGAATGAAAGTTCAGGGAAATTATGAAAAACCAAAAAACTAAAAATTATTTATAAAATATTATGTATATAAGTAATATATATCATAAAAACACATTTTTATAAACAGAAAAAATTCAATATTTTATGTAGATCGTCACCATTCTCACACATTTTGGGGGCTTCAAAAACTTATCTACTCGAATATGACGTGAAGCTTTGACATGTGAAATTCCCGCAATTGCGCAACCGAACTTACTATTATCTCCACCGTAATTACCCGACGACCATCCAGCAGAGTGGCTACATGGACCGCGTCCAATTTAGAACAATTTCCGGTGCATTATTTCCGCTTGGGTTGATTTTATTTAGAAAATTTATTCTTTTTAATTATGGTAACCCAGATCAGGATTGTTTTTTCATCATTATATATTTCTTCGCATTTCATAAAACAATGCAATTTTTATTTTTGTTATAATTCGAAGAATAAACAGAAGCTTTTTAGGAGTGAAGTATTTATTTAATCAGAGATCCCACAGAAAGTTGTTCGATTTTTATATAATTGATTGTAAAAAGATTAAATTTCTATAAAAAAATTTTTGAATGCTAAAAATATGATAAAATGAGAAAATTTAATTTTTTTGCTTTAAATCTTAAAAAAGGTGAAATTCACTGTTAAATTGTAGTATTTATTTTAAACAAACAAATGATGTAACACAGCACTGACTAAATGACGAGAAAGCGTGAGCCGTATAACTAACAATTTTTTTTTTCAAATTTAATGGGCTTATTAGTCATCTGGTAGCTAATTTTTGCTCCATTTTTGGCCTAAATCTTTTTAATAGATACAAACTATACGAGAGTTTCGCGAACTTCGAGGTCTTGTTGGAAATTCATCATGAAGAAATCTAATGTACTTTAAATAGTAATGAAAAAAACTATTTTTAATATTCTCGAATCAATTTGCAAGAGTCATTCATTCCTCTACGGGTCCCGGTGAGGATCACCGATGAAATAAATGATCGGTAACTCCGATTTTAATCCGGTTTATCCAGTTTATCCGGTCTCGGTTAATCCGGTTTAATATATAAAACTTATTCTCGTGGCCATGCTACGCAGGGGTGGACGGAACCAAAAATTTCTGCTCCGGAATCCGGAACTCGGAATTCGGAACTCATTCTACTTCCGGCGGAACTCGGAAACCGGAATTCCGAAGCGAAAAAAGCCCGGAATTTCCGGAATCCGGAACTCGGAATCCGGAATTTTTCAATTTTAATTTTCAACCAAAAACTTATTTTTAAAAAATCTTCTAAATATATTAAATAAATAAATATGTATGAATGACACAAAATATGAATGAATTCTCGTTGCAACAAGCAAAAGATGTCTATTCGCGTACCTTATTTTCGGCCTTTTTTGAGAAATTTATTTTAAGGAGGGAAGGCGGCGGTCCCGATAGGGGCCGCCGGAGAAAATTTTGAAAATTTTTGGCCATTTTCTTTAGAAAATTGATCATTTTTTCGGTTCAGCGGCGGAGAAATTTTCAAAGTATTTTCAGCCATTTTCTTTTAAAAATTTGGTCAACTTTTAAAATAACCCCAAAATCTAGTGAAATTACAAAAAAAGTGAGCAAATATCTCAAGAAAATGTTGCAAATTTTAAAAATTTTATGGTGACCCTTACCGAAATCCTCAATAGAGTAAAACTAGTTAAAATTGCAAAAAAGGTAATTGTTTATGATAAGAACCTAACATTCAATAATTTTTCCGCCGGCTTTTTTATGTAATATCACTACAAAAAAAATTTCCTTTGGCGAGCTTTTTTAGAAGGGTTCGCTTTTTATCACAGAAAATCTGTGGATTTGATTAGAAAAAAAATTTCTCTGGCGAGCTTTTTTAGGAGGGTTCGCATCTGGCCAAATTGCTCGGGGACCTAGCCGACGTACTACTGGGGTGATTGAACGACCCTAGAATCCGCTTGAAAAATTCACGGTGAAAATTATTGAAACGAAAATTTGATTTCAAAATTACAAAACACCCAACAATGAAACACCGGACAATGCGGGATTGGGTCTTTCGTTAGCCTGCCGTTCTATATAGCAACGTGTCAGAGACGCATAATAATCGATTTCTCTGCTCCTTTTTTGCAGTTTTATTAGAACTTGGATTTTTTCCCACTATAGGGTTGATCGGTCACCCCAGTAATACAGGGTGCGGCAAAAGTCCTTGCCCGCTATTGCATTTTCTCTAGTTCTTTTTCTTGTGTATATATTGTTTACCAATTTTTTTTTATATTATAGCTCTATCTATACTATAACATGCCAGGCCAACACCAATCGATAATTGAGCTGTCTAATAATGGAATGTCCGGGTCGCAAATTTCTACCCTCCTCAGCATTCCAAAACGCACTGTCAATTGGACAATCAAAAAATTCCGGTAAATTCAAAATAATGAAAAATCTACAAAAGGCTATCCCAGCGAGCATGGTACACTTGAGGACCTCCAAAGGAGCGGGAGACCACGGTCCGTGAACACCAAAAGAAACCGGGACAGGATCAAGAAGCGAATTGACCGAAACCCAAGGATTTCCATGAGAATGGTCGCACGCGAGACAGGGATCAGCGACAGATCAATTCGGCGCATTGTCAAAAATGAACTAGACATCCGGCCCTACAAACTCCAAAAAGCTCAGCTTCTGACTGACCAGATGAAGAAAGTTCGGGTCCAAAGATGTCGAGCACTTCTCCAGCGCGCCGCAGGTCCACCCATCCTTTTCACGGACGAGAAAATTTTCACAGTTGAGGCATTTCATAACCATCAAAATGATAGAATATGGGCCAAACATCCTCCTCTTTCTGATCGAATTGTTAGTCATTCCCAACATCCATCTTCTGTTATGGTTTGGGCNAAAAAAATGAAAAGGGTCCTCCTGTTAAAAATTTTTTGAAAAATATTTTCATCAAAACCAAAAAATTGGTCAATTTCCTTTAGAAAATTTGATAAAACTTCAAAAAAATTTTCCCCGGCGGCCCCTGTCGGGGCCACCGGGGACCACTTCTTATGGGTGCTTAAAATTCCGGATTTTAGCCCTTCCGGCGGAACTCGGAAACCGGAATTCCGAAGCGAAAAACCCCGGAATTTCCGGAATCCGGAACTCGGAATCCGGAATTCCGTCCACCCCTGTTGCACACTCATCTTGCAGTGACTGCACCTTAAAAATTTGAAATTTATTAACTGTAATAGGTATAGAGAAGAAAATAATATGTTACAGAAGTCATTGTTTCTTCAATCTTCCGCTCTATAAAAAGGGTAAATGTTTGGCTTCAGACAAGATGATGATTGCCGTTATTTTAAGTCATTTGGTTTTACCTGATACAAATTTTTACGATCAATTGAGTTCTTTGGCTAGTGATTGATTTTTTTGTGAGGTGTTTTATTTGTTAATATGAAAATTGAGAGAAAAGTAATTTTTATTGTTGGTCCCGTTCTACTCCCATCCATTCTCGGGACCGATCAATGATCGCTTCCCACACACCGTATTTTCTCTAATTTAACGGTAATTTCTGGGGGTTGAGTGCAGAAGATCACCTAGTTACAAAAGAACCCAAGAAATTTTTTGGGGGGTTTTCAAAGGGACATTTTCTTTTATATCTTCTGTGTCGACCCTGACGGAAATTATAAATTCGAATTAGTTAAAAAAATTATCTTCATTATTTTTTTTAATTTTAAGAAAAAATAGCGGCCTGTCATGAGCAAAACTCTTTTTGATCTTTTATTTAGATTTGAAAGATTTAACAGGGACATGATATGACTTTCGGTCTAAAATGTTCAATTTTTGAAATTATGTCGATCAAGTGATGTCACTATGATCGATCTAAAATCTCGCGTGTAAAAAGAAATTATAAATCACAGGATTTTTAATGGGAAGTTTATTTCGAGACAGATAAACATGTTTTATAAAAAATTATTTTTTAAATTTTTCATTTTTTAATTCGCCTTTTATTAATATATTCATATTTTGACATTATTTTCGATTATTCGGATGTTGAATTTTATGATTTATCATTGGCCTTCAATTCCATACTTGGTTAATAAATTAGGTTGAAAAATTTAAAGGTAATCTCTAATTTAACGGTAAGTTTGAGCTGAGGTTGAAAAATTTAACGGTATACCGTTAAATTAGAATAAATATGGTATATCCACTCCACATATTGCTGTTCATTCCTCTCATATTTATTCTTGTTCATCCCCAATTTCCAATCCTTGTAATAAAGCCTTTACCTTTCTTCCTTTAGGTCTACAAGAAATTTACATTTATATTTTTATTCTGACGAGATAAGAAAGGGTTGGTTCTTATTCTTATGAAAAGGAATTAACGTATTTTATGAATAAGGACCTTCCGAGGTCTTATTATTTCTGTACCTTTATATAGGGGGTCAGGAGATTAATTACTATATTCAAATATATAAAAAAGTTAAATACCTAAATGGACAAAAAATAGGTATAATTTTCCATTCTAAAGAACTGATTGTGAAGTGTGGCACTTCAAAAAATTCATAAAAATGATTAACTCCAAAATAGGAACTGATCAAATATAGTAGTAAAAATAAAAAGTTTAGCTAGTTAGATTGTTTGCTAAAATATTCCTTTTGTACAAAATCAAATTTCAATTTTTACGCGGCTTCACATATATAATTTTTTTAAATTTTTTGAAACTCATCGAATTTAATTAATATGCATGTAAGAAATGGTCATTTTTTTAAATTCTAATAATGAATAAAACTTCCACGCCATAGCCAGAAGACAATCATATAATTAAAATTATTAATTTATGAGAGGTTTAAATTTCCAAAATCACTGGTGCCATGAAAATCCGTCAGCAGGAAAATCCGTCAGTGGGAAAATCCGTCAGTGAAGTGTAAAAAAAAAAAATAAAAAAAAATAAAACTAAAAAAAAAAATAAAACAAATAAAAAACTTCCTCAGAGTAATTTTTAACGCTGCTCCGATTCTGACGTCAATTCTGATTGCTGCGGCACCTGACGTCACTTTTTAACGTCAATTTCTTTTTTGAAAAATCATCTAAAATCTGTTTTTTTTAATTTTTACCATATTTTGACGCCATTATTATCCGATGAAAAATTCTTAAGCTTAAAATAATAGTAAAAAAAATTATTAAGGCAAAATTGTTAATTATTAAGGCAAAATTGTAATGTTCCCATAAGATTATGCCTTTTTTAAATAATTTTTTCAGGCACTATTAATTATCTTCAACCCATAATTTTCTTTGATAAATATTTGATAAAGTTGCTACAATTGTTTAAAAATGAAACTAACCTTACTAATCGCCCAAAAAAATAAAAAATCTATGATTGCATCTATATTTGCAGACATTGTTTAGATTTTTATAATTTTTAAAAATATATTTTTATCCAGTTAAATTATTAATAAATACCGTATTTTCTCTAATATAAGAGAGGTCTCATAAGACAGTAATCTCTAATAAAAGACACCCTTTCTCTCGTTGAACAGTCAGTCTATACGTGTGATCCATTTTTCCTTTTCTGAATTCATTATCGAAAAGTAGAGTATTTGACAAAAATTTCGAACTTTTGGTTCGAATTTCGAAAAACTAAAAATAAAAGAAGATAGAGCATAAAATTCTACACAACTTTGTCGCTGGAAGTTTTGGTATAGCAGGCTTAACAAAAAAGTTTTTGGAGAACATATTGTTTTTTGGCCCTTTTTTAAACGCCCATTATGGCACTTTGTTAAACGACCCAGCATCCTTCCATTTACTTCCTTTCTAAATTAATTAATTTATTTTCTTTTTATAGAATTAAACTAAATCCTTTTTTCCTTTGAGGGAAAATTCAGCTAAAACAAATCAAAGGAAGTGATTAGATGAATCTGGGCGACTATTGCGCAACAAAAATCATGACGAGCACGAAATTTTAGATTTTCTTCGGGAATTGTAAAACAAATGTTTCGATGATGGTATTTGAAATTAAAATTTTTTGAAAAAAAAGCTTAGAAAATATCCTACACTCTCCAACTACTAACTCCATTCTGAAAGAAGTTGAAAAATATAAGACAGGTCTCTATTGTAAGACAGGTCTCTAATATAAGACACCCCACTGAGAGTGTTTGAAAAATATAAGACAGGTGTCTTATATTAGAGAAAATACGGTATATTAAGAATTACCAATTGGAATAATATAATTGATTCATTCTAACATCTTGAAAAAATTTTTAATCACCAAAAAATTTTTCAGAATTTTTTAAAATGATTTTCTAATTTTATTAAAATTTTCAGTGCTAATATATACAGGTAAAATGTTTTTTCTCTAATTTTGCAAAAATGAAACTTCCCACTAAAAAACATTTACCTAGTTTATTTTGACTTAATATAAAAAATTATAAAAAATTCATCTCCTATGAGTCCCGATAAATTTGAAAATTTAAAAAAAAATTTATTTTGAATTTAAGATTTAAAATTAAGTTATTATTAAAAATTCAATTTTTTTAAATGTTCATTTCATTTTTATTAAAAATTTAAATATTTTTGGGTCGCGGTCAGCAAACCTTCTTTATGCATCTTTTCTCCTCTCTTTCCGTTATATTTCTCTGTCACCTCAGTAATAAGGATCAAAGTACACCAATAACGGCGTGTGATAGATGAGCAAGACTTAATAAATTTTTAAATAAATTTTTGGTTGACTTTTGAGCCGGTTGTTTTATTTTGTTTAAAAAAAGATCATATAAAAAAGAACAAATAAAGATAAAGCTATAGGTTGTAAGAATTTATTATTGGTAAAAATTCGATTTTTTGTGCCTTTATGCCTTTTTACGTTGTTTATGCCTTTTATATGCCTTTTTCGCTAATTTTAATTATTTTTTAGGCGTCTTTTTGGCGATTTTTTGTGCCTTTTTTAGATGCCCTAGTCATAGCATTAAAACTAGAAATAACTTCTTCCATTGAATCGTTGCTCATTGAAATAAATTACTTAAAGAATCCGTAAAAATCATTGTTGAAAAAAAATTAAGGATTATATTAATAAATTAATGTCCTGAGTGAGTTCATTACGCTAAATCTGTTTTTTTTATTCCGAGACTTGATGTGTTTTGTCACATCAAAAATGTGATTATTCGCATGATGTAATTGAAACAATCTCCGCGCCCACGATGTGATCATCACATCAAATCAACAAGTCAAGGATTTTATGTGAATTGAAATATGCCCTGGCTGTCATCAAAATCGTGCGGAATTTTTCATAAAAATCGATGCTACATATACCTTCAATTACAATGCCCTAGGAATTGATTTAGAGCAAGATTAAAGACAGTTTGTTTACCAAAAAGTGGAAATGAACTACCGTATTTCCTCTAAAATAAGCAAGTGCTCTAAAATAAGCAAATGCTCTAAAATAAGCATGTGTTTTCCAAACAAAATTTTTACTCATACCTATATGTTTTTTTCTTTTTATCTTTCATGTGAAGTTACTTTTTGACGCTGACGCCAAAAATGCCGCACGTAGCAACTGCAACGAACTCGTGGTCTTCCTCGTGTTGTTTGCGGGTTCTACGTGCGGCATTTTTTAGCGTCAGCATCAAAAAGATGCGTTGAGTAACGCAGTACGTCAGAATAGACGTCAGAATCGGATTCAGCGTCAAAAATTACCCGGGAAGTCATTTGTTCACAAAGAATGAAAATGAGTCCCGGGACTCAAAAAAAGTTCGAGTCCCAAGATCCGCCTTCTTTAAAGTAGTGCCACCAGCAGGACTTCAATTGCTGCAAAATGTCCAAAATGGAATGATGGAGGAAGTCTCGAGTTATTTAATGGAATCGATCTATTACATGATTCGTTTGAATTTTAAAAATTTTTGCCATTTGCCTTTTTGGACACATTTTTTTCAACAAAGAATATTTATTAATTTGACCTTTGAAAAAATAAGCAAGTGCTCTAAAATAAGCAAGTGCTCTAAAATAAGCAAGTGCTCTAAAATAAGCAAGACATTAGAAGGGCATTGAAAAAAAAAAAGCATCATGCTTATTTTAGAGGAATTACGGTAATACATATTTGCAAATAACATAATATCTCCAATGACAAAATGACACCTGGGAACTATCCAAAATCTTAATTCTTAATTAAAAAGCTTGAATAGAAAAATTTTGATTTAAAATAAAAAGCTTGGAAAATAGCTATTAAAAAAAATATAAGGTTTTTAAAATTATTTTTATAAAATTATAAAAAAATAAAAAATAATTTCATAAAAATTCATCTCTTTATTTTAACAATTTTTCCAGCTTATCAATTTATTTAGTTTTTTATTGATTTAATAATATTTAAACTCTTGTTCTCTCGGAGCTGAGTCACAGAATCAGAACTGAGTCTCACGTCTCCTATATAAGTAATTTCCTTCAATCTTGGCTCATTCGTTCCTCATTCATTTCCCACATTTATTCTATTATATTGTCATCAACTTTGTTGTCAATAAACAATTCTCATTGTGTCTCTGTGCAACTTGGACTCCTCCAACGACCCAAGAATAACTTTTTTTTCAACTTTTGAACTTTTTTTTTCAACTTTTAAAGCAAAAAATGTTGAATATCTTAATCCAACCTCTCCTCTCTCCCGGGTACGAAGCCCTTCGATTTCGGGGGAACCCCTGAATTAGTGAAGGTTGACCACCCCTAGTTAATGTAAATATATTTATTAATTATGTTTCATTACTTTTTGCGCCTGAATTCGGTCTCTTTAACAAGATAAGAATTTCTCGAGTTTTAATAAATATTCTGCAACATTATTAAAGTATGCAAAAATAATGAACTCGCCGTTTTTGCTCGATTCAATTTGAATGATTAATGAAATAAAAATGTTACGATCTTGGTCAATCCATTCGATTCTTTAATAAAAAAATAAAAATAATCAAATTTCAGCACGCCAGATGTGAACGAGGAGGGAAGCTTGATTAACATATGTAGCACAAAAATACCAGAAATTGTGCACAAGAATATTTATACAGGAAAGTAGTAAATTATCCGCTTAGAATTTTGTATTTGACAAAAAGATGGGAAGGCCAACTTCAAAACGATTAGGGTATTTGAAAATAAGTTGGAATATTTTAGTAAAATAAAAAATCACATTATAATTCCCATTTTATAAAAAAAAAGAAATTATGTGAGAATATGGTTAATATGCATGTAAATTGGCAAAATATGCGCCTAAATTCGGCACGAAAAAAAATTAATAAATTCAGCACATGGAAAGGAACCAAAATTCGCAATTAGATAATAAAATTTTTTTTGAAATTTTGCGCATGTTTATATCATAAGCATAATTGTTATGCGCTGAAATTTTTTATGTGTTTTGAGATATCAATTTTTGGCTCATTTTTTAAAACTATAATTTTCGGTTAATTTTATGATAGCTAAATAGGATAAATTGGTTTAAAATGATGGATTTTTTTGATTTTATTTTCAGATTTTTTAATGACGGAAGGGTTTCGAGTCGGGTTGACCGAAAAAACTTCAGGTTGGATTTCGGGTCAAAAAGGCCGAGATTAGGGTTTCGGGTGGCAGGGCTAATTTACTGCTGTATTTTTTAAATAAAATTTTTATTTGTCAATCTGTCCCATTCTCTTTTAGATGGAAATTGCATCCTATAAAAAATTCTAAAAATTCTTTAAGAAAAATCAATGGCGGGAATAGTTTCGCCAAGTCTCGGTACCATGCCCAAATGCAAAAAGAAAAGATTTGTTATTAGATTTTTTTATAATAACATTACAATTGCTCATCTTTCTCCCTAAATCAATATATTTATTTTTACTTTTATATTTTATTAGCCAAATATGAGAAATTCGGTAAGTTTATCAATAAATAGATAAATAATGAGTTAGTATATGTCGTATGACATTTTTTCTCTAAAAACTTTTTTCTAACAAATTTATTTTGAGCTTGAGCTACTGGACCTATGAGTTGCAGGTAGTAGCGATTTGAAGCGGCTAAACACAGGCTTGAGACCTGGCAATGCCGAATTCGAATTCGAAAAAATTCGAAAAAATCAAAAAAGTTTCGAACGAATTTTCGAACGAATAATTCTTTATTTTTATTCCTTCTTCTCTCTTTCCTTTCGGGACCGGGATAAAATGGTCCCGGGGTCATAATGGTCCCATAGTTATAACTTTTTTTTGAATCAACATTGAAAAGCGGTTTCACTATCATTAGATAGCCCTGGATATGTTAGCTACAAAACAAGCCAAAGCATGTTCGATTTGGCCCATTAGAAAAAAGGTTATGTCCAAAACAAGTCCGAAAATCGACCAAGTCCGAAAAATTGGGAGTATTTTGGCCATAACTTTTTTTCTAATGGGCCACTTCAGACAGGCTTTGGCTTGTTTTGTAGCTAACATCCAGGGCTATCTAATGATAGCAAAACCACTTTTCAATGTCAAAAAAAGTTATAACCATTTCTTTGACGCTGGGACCATTTTGGCTGGGACCATTTCGACCCCGACTCTTCCTTTCTTCTCCTTTACCCTTCATTTCTCATCCCCTTCTCTTCTTTTCTTTCCTTTATTTTTCCCTTTCTATTTCCCTCAATTTTCTCTTTCCTTTCATTTTTTTCTTCTTTTGTCCTTTTCCTCTCCTGCTATTTCCTTACTTCTCCACCATTTCCCTCGTTTATCTTTTTTTTTTCTTTCCACTATTTACTCTCATTTTCTTATTATTAATCTAATTTCGAGACTTCCTTTTTTTCCAAATAGTAGTAAGAATAAGAAGTCAGGGTACTAAACCTTTATTTTTTTCCATTTTTGATTTAATCATGTTATTCAAATTTGTGTGTGCGGCTAACTAAGTTGGTACATTTAGAATGAATTATTTCCCAATTCTTTAACAAAAATATATTAAGACATTTTATGGGGAGCAATATTGAAAGGATTCGTTTATGTCCGATTAATTCTTTTTTGAACTAAAAAAATTAAAAATTCAAATAGGTATATAAAAAATAAAAGGTCAACTGCAAACTGCATTGTATGCGGATGTATAAACATATAACGATATATGAGGAGATTACCAGATTCGGAAATGGTAAAGTGTTTGCACAAAAGCAACTTCAGAAAAAGATGTCTGATCCTAACGACCGATATTACAACTCATATATAATTTAAAAGGAATAATTTTTTATAATTAATTTTTAATAATTCTACATTATTACTCACCTTAGTGAATGGGGATACAAAAAATTATAAAATTCAAATGCAAATAAGGAAAAATAAATAACTTAGGTCCAATTTTGCTATTTTTAATAATGCGCAAAATAGACTTTTGGGGCACAAAGCTTTAGGTCTCTCGAAAGGACCTTTCGTTTTTTGTATTTTTTCTAATTTGTAGTCGCGAAGTGCCCCCAACTTAACTTTTCTATCGATAGCCGGCTATCTAAGTATCACTCTCGTGCGGGCTTAAGCCAATTGCACCGTTCAATAGTTGCGGGCTGGATGATTTTAAGATTTTTTAATGAAATTTTTTTAATGGTCGATAGTTGATTTTAGGCTGTTTTCTTAAATTAATAATAAGCAGTGTTGTCCTGATGTCTGATCCATGATCTGATCCTGATCTGATCTGAACTGATTTGATCCGAGGTACTGAATCAGATCGATCTGATCATTTTTGAAATCCCAGGATCAAACCGAAATTAAAAAACCTCGAAATTTTCAATTTCGAAAGTCGAAATCGAAGTTTTGCTACAACCTTGATCCCCTCTTAAATTTTTTTTATGTAAACCGCACTCTTCAACACCACACTTTTCATCCTCCACAATTATATCAAGTTTTGATTTTTGGCCAAAAAGAATTTAATTTATCGCATGGCAAAATGTGTTTTAAATATTCAAATTATTAATTTCTGGATTTAAAAATTTCAATAAATGTTCAATATTGCTTTGAAAAAATTTATTTTTCACAATTTGGATCATTTTTCATCAGCAAAAAAAAGAAAAAATATTTATCTAAAATAAACATCTCATCAGAGGGATATTGATAAAACTATTATGCTTGTTAAAGAGAATTCGATATAATCTAAAAATATTAAAAAATAATTTAATGATGAAAAACATCTGATAAAGAATGCTTTACTGGATACGGCGAAAATATAGCCGAAAACCGATCAAAATTAAATTGATTAAATAAAAATAGTGTAATTTATAATGATTTGTCCCTTACGAGCAAAGATTAAACTGTCATAATGCATAAGCATTATTTCTTAGCAAATATTTTCTTACAAAAGTTCCCAGAAAATGATTTTGTCCTCGATAATCCTGACCAGGCTGCTGAAAATATATTTGCCTAATAGCAGGGCGGCCACCTCACTTCTCAAAAAATATGGCAAACGCCGCTAAAAATATGGCATTTATATGGCAAATTGAGGCAAAAAATATGGCATTTATAAGGCAAACATTTAAATAATAAAAAAATTCAATACATTATCGCTTTATTATCGCGTTTATATTATTTTTTTGAACTTTTTTCACTATCCAAAAGGTCTTTATAATAAGGAATTCATTTTCTGGGAAGGCTCTGGTGTGAGAAAGAAATGGACTTTGACTTAAATTTTGTTGTTTAACTAAGGCATAATGTCAATTTAAGAGACCATTTGTCATTCATAATTTTCCTCCATTTTTGTTCATTCATTCTTATCACTTTTTTTATAATTGCGATTCTGGAAAGATAAATAATTGAGTTCCTATTTCCCTGCAGTTTATTTCTATCCGAATATTTGGAAATTGCTGTTAAACAAATAAGTATTTATTCCTATTCTTCCAATTTTATTCCGACAAAACCCCAGCTTCTCTTTCATACTGGCGGCGGTGCCGACAATGGCCGCCGGAGAAATTTATGGAAAATTTAAGCTCTTTCCTTAAAAAAATTGATTATTTTTATTTATAATTTTAAAATGAATACATTTTCCTGAGGGGTGGTGGCGCCGGTCCCAATAAGGGCCGCCGGAGAAAATTTTTGGATTTGGCACCTTTTCTATAAGAAACTTGGTCAATTTTTAACTTCTGCTCTCAAAAGATCAAAATTCAAAAAATATGGCTAAAAATATGGCAAATTTCCAAAAATATGGCATTTGCCATAAGGGTAAAGTGGCCGTCCTGACTATATTACGACACTGTTTGAACTCTAATTAAGATGCCATGACCAATGGCACTTTGCCACCAAACACACTGGAAGAATCCAGCACCGAGAACATCTATCGCTTTACCGGAAAATTTGCGGCCATTCAATTTGGAAGTATTCATTGGCATTAATATGCTTTGCAAAACATTTATTTAGATTGATCTTTAACCTGTGATGCCTTAGCATTTTCTTGCAATTTTTTGTAATACCGTAAAACCTGTATTATAACCCCCCCCTGCAATTGAACCCCCCCCTGTAATAGACCCCCCCTCTGGAGGGGGGTTGAAAAATATAACCCCCCCCCCTGCATTATAACCCCCGGGGGTTATAGCCAAAAATTTGAATTTTTATATTCAAAATTCAATGGAATCATTATTTATGTTTATTTTTTTGCCCCGTAGCAGAAAAAAGAAAGTTTTTGGCCCAATGATTTTGTTCAAATATTCGAGACAAATTTTTTGGTCGAATTTTATATCTAGAATCCCGTTTTAGGGGTATATTTTGTTCCAGAATCCCGTTTTTAGGGGTGTATTTTGTTCCAGAACCTCATTTTTAGGGGTGTATTTTGGTCAAGAACCTCATTTTTAGGGGTGTATTTTGGTCCAAAAACTCATTTCTAGGGATGTATTTTTGTAATTTAAATTTAGCGCCCACCATAATATTCCTCATACACCATATATTTTGAATGTAAAAATTTTTTTTATTCGCAAATGAATAAAAAAAATTCTTTTTAGTATTTTTTGTCTGATAAATAGTNCCCCCCTCTGGAGGGAGGTTGAAAAATATAACCCCCGGGGGTTGTAATACAGGTTTTACGGTACTTAAGTATATATATAGCCTGGATTTTCATATGAGAAAACAGCCACCATTGAACTGATTAGTAAATGAAAGCGCTTTGTGACCGACGAATTTGATCGCTTGTGTAACTGTTGCAATAAATTATAAAAAGCATTTCTTTAATTATTAAAATGGTATGAAAAAATATATTTTGTTACAATGTTTATTTTGTTTATATTGTTGCGCAATTTTCGTTTTTAAATTCCTAAAAAAGTTTTACTTAACTAAATAAACAATTGAATATAAAAGTAAAAATGATAATTTTCACAACCACTATGATTCACCAGTGAGGATGGTAGGGCAAATTTCAGAATAAATCGAAGTTTCCCAAATAATTGTAATAATTTTCCTATGTAAAAAGATAAAATATGATAACATTAAAATCTATAGTTTTGTGGGCTAGGGGGTTGGAGTTGTCGCGCAGGTCTGGTCTGTTTTGGTCAGTTCAATCCTACCACGGTCGCCATTAACTATGGGCTCCGGTGGTTGGTGGATCGGTGCTGGGACGTTAAAAAAAATCGCCCATGCGGCCAATCTGAACTAAAACTTTTTTGTTAGACTTGTTAGACAAAAAGTATAAAAAAAAGTAAAAAAAAAGTAAAAATGTTTTAACATAAACTTCCTCGAGCTAAGGAAAATGTTGCCTTCCATATTAACTGGAATTTTGCCCGATTTGGTCAATGCAACTCGATCAATGCAGAAAAACAACACTTACTATGGACAAAACAGATAGATCGGTGCCATTTAAATTCTCAATAAATCTTAAATCTCAATAAAACAGTTCATTCCGTTTCTCACCTATCCTCTTAGCAATTCCATCCACGTTCAGCACGTTACCAAATTACTGATAAATTATTTGTTTCCCCAATCGAGCGTTTTTTACAATATATGTATTTCCTATTAATAAATAAATTTTTTACATGATTTTCATATGAGTTATAATTGATTGTATAGTATGTTGAATTTTCCCAAAAATGTAAAAAATGATCGAATGAATTTGGTTTACCTAATCTATAAAACAACCGAAAATGAATTCGGATGATATCGATTCTCGCAAGGTGACGAGCTTTTTAGGAACTTTTTAGGACGAGCTTTTTAGGAAAAATGCAGGAAAAATAGCATGATGATTATAAATATGTAGCGAAAGTACTAGATGTTCATAGGTATATAGAAAAATCTTATGAGTTTATAAAAGTTCGTTTTTGGAATTATACTCGTATAAATCAAGGTTAAAAATGTTCAAAAGATTAATGTGTCAAGCATAATGTCACACCCTATCCACAGGGCGCTCGGTATCGCGGTACTTTTCCAGTTTACCCCCCCCCCCACCCCTGAATTTTTTTAGATATTTTTTTTTGTAAATTTAACAAACATTCTTTTCTCTTATGTTAGAAGTAATAAGGGGTTCTTACGTGTGCTGAGTTCGAATCTGATGTCAGGTTTTTCGTATGATTTCATCAAATCTATGATTTTGCTATCTTTTTAATTTCATTCATTTTCGGCAATGCACTACAGTATAAAAGTTGATAGCAACACAAAATCATAGTTTTGATGAAATCATACGACAAACCTGACATTAGATTCGAACTCAAAATCAAATTTAGAAAATCGAGAGGGGATATTTGGCAGAAAAATTGATTATTTATATTTAATTAAAAAATGAGTTCCTGAACCAGAAAATTAGTTTCTGAACCAAATACACCTCTAAAAATGAGTTGAACAAAATCTTTGCACCACAATACTTCCTTTTTTCTCAACAGACAAAATTTGTCAGAAAACACCAATAAATTTCGCCCAAAAAGCGACAGAATATGTATAAATGCATCATGAATTTTAAAATTTTTCTTTTCCATATATAAAATTTCAAATTTTAGATAGTGCCCTCAGGGTTTCTAATGCAGCTATATTTGAGGTGGGGGTGGGCTTCAAATCCAAGGTGGAATGTATTTTTCAACCTCAGCGTTTGAGAAGGGGAACTATTTTTCTAACCCTCAAATTTGTTCCCAAAGCGATTTTTTCCGAATATTTCTTTAAAAAATTGATAAAGAAAGTTGAAAAAATCTTTAAAATCTTCCGATAATTTATCTTATATTGAAAAAATCTTTAAAATTTTCGAAATGTTACTTAAAAAAATTTAATTCTCATTGTTGATTTTAAAAAAGATTTTATTCTAAAGAACAGGACAGCCACTGCTCGAAATTTTCATTTCGTTTTAAATCACCAATATATTCACCTGCAAAAGCGTGCAAATTTTCAATTTGGTCATGATCATTTCCTCACTTATAAAGATCCAATAAAATATGATTTTTTGCTGTTATATATTGGTGCTAAACTTAAGTTACCTATATTATAGAAATGTTTCCACAATTAATATATAAAAATAGATAATGATGCATAATACATGTAATCTAATGGTAGAAATCGATATATAAAAATTAAGAGATTAATTTTAAACTTTAAAGAAAATCCAGACATAATGGACAAAAATTAAAAATTGTACAAAATGAACGAAAAATCCATAAATTATAATTATTCATAAAAAAACTCACATATTATGCTCTATAACACCGGATTTTGCGACTGAGATTGATGTGGTGTACACAGATTTGGGAAGTGCTGTAGGATATGCAGGAGAAGATCGTTGTTTTTCCGTTGCGCCTGTAAAATTAGTCTCCATGTACATGAAGGCTTTTGAGCGTATGTTTGCATAATTGGATCTATTTCCAGGTCAGATTTACTCCGACTAAGGCTAGAATTTGAGCTGCAATGAAAAATTATTTTGAGAACTTGAGCATTGAAAAGCTTGGCACTGCTATCAAAAAAATTGCAAAATAAAAGTTTTGAGATATTTTGTTATAAATTTTGATGATTTTATTTTCAATTATGTTAATTTTTTTTGAATTTTGCTCATTTTATGTGATATTTATATAATTTTTAGCCAAAAACATGTAAATTGTCGATGATTGCTTGTTTTTGAAAGAGGTGCTTATATATTTAGACTCATTTATTGAATTGAATTATTGAAATGAATTTTTTTAAAGAATTGCCTAAATAGCTAATATGTTAGGTTATAAAGGAGTTGTATGGGTGTGAGGAGGGTGCATAAAGGAGGGTCTATGTTAGCCTTAGCATTTTCATGTAAAATCTTGATAAATTTTTGATTTTTGTCCTCATTTTTATAGATTTTTTTCATTTTCCTCCATTTCTTTCCATTTTCATAACAATAAAGGGAAGGTTCTATTAATATTCAATCGATTGGATTGGACTACATTGTTTCCACAATTCCTGGCTGCGGTGAACGCAAATGTGAATCGGATGACATGATAATGCACAAGATGCTTGGGAGAGGTTTACGGGTTAACAAAGATTTTTTTTACCAATTTTTGCCAGTCTCCATTGATTTTAAAGGGCTGACCATATTTAATCGGTTGGAGTTGTTTGGCAAGGGTTAGCTTTTGCTGAATGTTTCGCTATTTTTTTTCGCATAAAAACGCATAACAAAATTCTCATTATATTAATAAAATTACAAATTCTCATAACAAAAATTCACCTTACATAACAAAATTCGCATAAGAAAATTCTCCTTATTACAAAATTCTCCTTATATTAATAAAATTACAAATTCTCATAACAAAATTCACATAAGAAAATTCTCTTATATTTACACCCTCTCCCAATGATTATGGGTAAATTGTCCGCGACGATTTTATCGCCCTAATTTTGTGAAAATCAGATGGAACGGAGAAAGGATTAGAACACAGTCAACAAGGTAGAACCAGCTTACGAAGTAAACGGAACCCTAATGGAACCAAATGTTATTTGGCCAATTTTCGGGGTTTTCTCCGGGAACAAACTTGTGTCTATAAATCATTACCGATGAGTAAAGTAAAAATTAGGAAAATGTGCAAAAATGAGGAATTAAAAAATGTCATCTTATTGTATTTTTATGTTCGTCATTTAATTGTATGTCTCTCATTACACCACCCAAAATTATTTTATTCGTTCTAATTATTTTATCTTATTTATTTTTGTAATGATTGATTTTGCCATTTATTCTAATAACCGTGCAGCCCATCTTTATCCCCGCAAAAGGTGGTGATCCACCCATGGGCTAAGTTTGATTTCCCAACAAAACCCCTATGCTGTAGGTAATGATGGTGATGCGTGCACATGAAAGTGAAAAATATCGGATGTTAAAAGTGCTGGATCACTTTGCGTTAAAGTGATCATAATGGATCACATTGCTTTAAAGTGATCATGCTGCCCAAGTCGGATCGGGATAATTTTGTAGTGTCTAGAATTTTTAATGATTTTTCGTCATATTCATCAATTTTGAAGATTTTAACTACATTATTCTTAATCTGTTGAGCATTTTTGCCAAACAAATGAAATATTCCTTTATTTTTCACCAATTAAAATTATATTTTATGGCATTCTGGGTATTTTTTTTTCGTTATTTTTAGGTAGTTTTTCTTGTCATGTCAACATTCAAATGGAGGACAATTGGTCAAGTGCATAAGCAAATGGTGATCAACATGTGGAATTGCATGGAGAAGAATGTCCTTTCGAATGATTTGCAACATGATTTTTTCATTGTTTGTGGGGAGAGCAGAGCATTTTCCTGGCTAATTTCTCTTGCACAACGGGGAGCTAATCGCGTTGTATTCCATTATGATTATCAACCACATGGGACATACAAAGTGGAAAGGCTAAGGGAAAGGAATCGATGCAGAACGATTTTTTTACCCTGGACATTTCAGACAATCAAATAACCGGGGGAAGATCAATAATGAAGTTAATAATGAATAAATCCGTCATTTTATTAATGTTCAAATGAATTTTATTTTACTATTTTTCGTATTTTCGGTTTCCATCAGAGGAAAAAGAAAGACTTTGGCATTTCCAAAGGTGGAGGGGTGAAAATGGATAGCATAAACCTTCTAGTGTAGGTGATGAGAATGATTCAGTGATGATGTAAGGGCAGGAGAAAGGGTGAGAAACCAAAGGAAACGGGAAGATTTGTTGATGATCCAATAAGAGATGGGGAAGGGGGAGAGAAAACAAAGGAAATGTGAAAAATTCGCGATATTTTTACCTAAAAATCCAATAAATCCTACATTAAATTCCCAAATTTAGAGGATTTTCTTCTATTATTTATCCAAAAAAATGATCGGCTACTTGGTGAATTAAATACAAAATTGTTGATTTTCTGATTTTTCGTTTTGCTATATCTTCTTTCTTCACTCACCACCTTTCTTCTCATTTTTTGCTCATCTTGGCTTCCTCCCCATAGGTTCTTCTTCTTCCTCCTCCTTCGTTCGGCACCTTTTTGAACTTGGACTTCTTTTGCTGAGATCCTTCTTCTTTCGTTTCTTCTTCCTGCTGCTTCTCTTTGAACTTCATGATCTCTTCTTTAAACACTGGACGGAAGCGGAGCATCATCAGGTCCATTATATGCTCATACTCTTTTTTGATGCCCTTCTAAAAGTAAAAATTCAAATTTATGAATTTTTGAGTCATTTTAATGTTAATTTCTAAAAAAATTGGTTCTGTTCTTAGGATATTTTTTTTTGGTATTATGGATTGAAAATTAATAAAAAATTGGTTAATTTTAGGTGTTTTTTTTGTTTGAATTAATTTTAATGATTTTGTTTGAGTTAATTTAGAATGTACCCACCTTGGCTCTGATTTTAAAGAGACAAATTAATCATTAATCCAATTTTGGCCTGTAGTCCAGCTGCAAGCTCTTCTGCCTCCATCTTCTTGATTTTGGCGACGGTAAAACCAAGAAATGCCTCGGCAATTGGCTGGAAGGCAACAACATGACAATGGAGTTCCGGCTCATTGAGATCCTGCAGCTTCATGTAGATGTACAATTTGTATTGGGTATCTTTGGAAGTTTGGTTGCATCCAACGCAATAACCTTCGTCATTCAGTTTTTTGCTGCAGAATAGTTTGGCGCTCTTTCGAATTGGAGATGCCTAGATTTGATAATTAACGATTTTAATAGATAGTTAATAAATTTAATGGGTGTGGTTATTTATGAATGTATTTAATTATATCTAATGATTTTATGATTTTTTGGGTTCCTTTTATGTCTTAATTAATTTTTTCAAATATTGGCACTGATTAATGAAAAAACGAGGATAAATATCTTAGCTCACCTCATATATATCGTACTTGAGGTCCTCTACTTTCATAGGACCATAATATCTGCAGGTTTGGTGATAGCCATCAGTTCTCGAATATGTATGGCACCTTCAGCAGGAAGATCGGATTCTAAATTCTTAGTTGAGGGATGATATTCAGGAATGGAGCGCAGTTGGAAGCGGGAGAGAATGGTCATTTTGTTGTATGAGGGTAGAGAATTGATTTTTTAAGCTATAAATCAACATCATCTAATAATAGACTTTAGCCAATTAAAATTGAAAAAAAAATTATGGGAGGGAAAGAATGTATAGAAAGTTGCAGAATGATTGTGAAGGATGCATATGGTAGGGATTAGATTTTTGACAGGGAAAGTGACGTTGTTTCCATGTGTTTTTCTGCTTCTCTACCCAGTATACACGATAGATATGTGGCGTTGTTTATGATTCTTTTTACCCGCATAATCAATCGGTAAGTAGATTATTTCGAAAATTTATGCGTTGTTGGTCTTTTGAATAGTTTATCAAGTTTTTCTATAGGACCTTGATTAGTGCATTTCATTTTTTGTAGTGGAGGAAAAAAAATGAAAATTTTCAGCTTAGAATTGAATGAATGCAGTCAGTTTTGATTCATCATTTTAAAGGAAGGAGGGTTTTGAGTTATCGCGGATAATATAAATGCCAATTTTGTAGCGAGAACCCTTATTTAAAGGAGAGAGCTGTCACATTTGATTTGTCTGATTCCGGATTTTATTTGTGGAATAAAATTCAGGTCAATGCAAACTAGATAAACGGGTTATAATGGTCTGTGTAAGTTTGCGAAATCTTAGTTGTTATCTCCTCGATCTCTTCTAATTAAATAAGAGGAAGATTAGGAGGGGGATTTAAGAGAGATTACGTGAAAGTTGAATGAATGGAAATGAAAGGAAGGTTAATCCGTGATTACTAAAAATGTGTAAGAACGATATGTAAGATTGCTCAAATGAGTAATATTACATAAGATTAGGTACATTAAGTAATATTGTAATAGTAAAAGATTAGGTAAGTTATATATTAATAAGATAAAAATTTATGGAATTTTTTAATCCAGGTCATAATAATTATCATAGAATAAACAATATAAACATTAATTGAAAATTTGTGATTCGGAAAAATTTAGGTCAATGCAAACAGATAAAAATTTTTTGGTGGTTTTTTTAACTATTTATAGCTGTGAATTTAGGTCTCTATAATTATCCTTTGATCCTGTGAGATTTATTTTACCGCTATTAAAAATCATTATGGAAACTTTGGGTTCTTCTATCCGGTAGACCAGTCCAGGGAATAATTCAGGTTCATATGAACAATATTTTTTGCATGTATCATGTAATTGTCCAAGTTTGATGTGGAAGCCCACATCAACAGAGGCAACACTAAAAATTTCGTTGTAAATTTTGAGGTTAGCTTTTTCATTAAAATGAAAAACTTACAGATTTTGAAGTTGTATGTCGATGACTTTTGCATCAGGATATCCACATTGTTGAATCCGTCCAAGAAGATTGTTTGTCGCTTTGTGCATTTCTTCTTCAGATTTTACTCCAGTGAGAACAATTTTTCCTGTAGCAGTAGTTAATCCTGTAGCAGTAGGGTTGAATAGTTTCATAACCACAGCATTCATTTTATGGGTTATCAATTTTGTCGAAGGAGAAATTGTATAAATCTTGTGTAGTTCTAATTTTTGTCCAATATTAATTAGGTAAACAGAATTATTGAATTTTGGTCGGGGAATTTCCAACATTTTTGTTGAATGAATAAGAAAAATGAATGTCTTAGGTTTATCTTCCCAATTTATAATAAATTTCGCAAAAAAAATCTCTCATGAGAAATCAAGGTCAAAATAATTGCTCTCATGATCATTGATGCATTACATAATATTGTATTTCGAAATCAATGTCTCTATCCTCTTCTCTCTAACTTTTCCTCTTTCTCTAACCTTTTCTTCGTCTCTAACCTTTCCTCTTTCTCTAACCTTTTCTCTATCTCTTCCTTTTCTGCTTCTCTAACATTTCCTCTTTCTCTAACCCTCCCCGCATACATACTTTACACAACCTCTACCTTTTGGCTGTGCTACCTGTGACGTCACAACAACGAAAAAATGGCGGGGTAACAACTAATGTATAAAATGTTTTTTAAATTTAAATTAATCAAAACAATGAAAGTCAAATGTAAAATAAATCAGACCAAAAATTATTTTTTGGATAGTTTAAATTCTTTACAAGCTAGACATTACATAAATTATTTTTTCTGGCTGAAAATTTTGAATATTTAATTTTTCGAAAAATAAATTATATAATACTTAAAAGGAAGACTGGAGAAATTCTAAAAAATATATACAAACTTTTCAACTTTCAAATTTATTTTAGTTTTAATTATAATTTTATATGACTAGATTAATATAATTTTAAATGAATAGATTTATAAAGTAATTAAATTTTTTTGGGGCCATCAGGTTAAAACTAGGGTTGAGCGGAACCGGAACCGGTCCGGAACTCCCGGTCCCCCCGGAACCAAAGTTCCGGTTCCGGTTCCGATTCTCAAAAACCCGGAACCTACCGGTTCCGGTTTTCAAATCGGTCGGAACCGGAACCAAACATACACCCCTAAGAATGGCATTTTTGGCCGAAAATACACCCCTACGAATGACATTTTTGGCCGAAAAATTGGTGAAATTTCCTTAAGAAATTTGAATTTTTTCTTCCAAAAAAGCAAAATTTTCCCGCCCCCTCTATTATTAATCAATTGATGTTCTTTCTACGATACTTTTTCTGTCTTCTGACTATCGTCCTCTTCTCTCCTCCACCCTCCCACAACCAAATTTTTTTCGAAATTTTTTAAATTGGAAAATTGGGTCATTTATTAAGAAAATTGGGCCATTCTGGATTATATCTAAAATGTAAAAATTTCAAAGCCTCAATTTTTAAACGAAAAAATTTCACTGGAGAAAAATTTCATAGATTGAATTTTTTGCCGCTCGATTTAAAATTTCTAATATTTTCTAATTTTTGAAAGTTGAAAATTAAACAATCTTTTACGAGAATCTAGAAAAGATTTCCTGCTAAAAACGAGCAAAATTTTTGTTTTTTTTTTAAATTTTATTAAAGGATATTATTTGCTAAATTAAAAATTTTAAAAAAAATTGTAATTTTTGGCTTAAAAATGCTGGTTCCGACCGGTTCCGGTTCCGGTTACGGTCAAAAAACTTGGTTCCGGTTCCGGTTTTCTTGGTTCCGGCCAGTTCCGGTTCCGGTTTTTGTAAAAAGTTCCGGTTCCGCTTCACCCTAGTTAAAATAATAAAAATATATTATAATAATTATGGCATGTAAAAATAAAAGTATTCGTTGGACAAGGGAGGAGGATTTCGGCACCAATTCCTTATCCTCCTTACAATTTCGCTTCGAAAATTTCCTCACTTTGTTCCAAAGCTTAAAAAAATTTTCCTTTAAAGTTTCCATTTTAATTCTTTGAAGTTTTGATTTTCAAAAGA
>LDKF01000871.1:48477-65834 GCA_001026735.1 Rotylenchulus reniformis
ATTTATTATATTTTCAGAGTCCGAACAAAAAATCAAATCCAGGAAATTTTGTTGCCGAGAAGGAAATTTTACTAGTTGCTTTAAATTCGAATCTACTATATAATCAAAAAATGGGTTATTTTTAACTACACATGCAGAAAGGTCATCTGATTGCCAAGGAATTGCTGGAATATTAAAATCACCGATAATGGAAAAGTCATAATCGATTGCCGTTAGTTCAAAAAGAGTATTGGCTAAAAATAATTGATGTTCAAATTTGGGAGGAGGGGGCATGTATACCAGAATAAACCTATGTTTTCTAAAATTAGATGGAGAAATTATATCAAAAGATAAAAGATCATAAAAATCATTTTTTGGAGTAGGAATTTTTATGAACGGGACTGAATTTGAAATTATAGCCAATACACCTCCTCCCTTTTTCTGAGTTCGATCTTGTCGGATCACAGAAAAGGGAGTGTCCTCAATTATAAAATTATCCGAGATGTTTTTCCCTAGCCAACTTTCGGTTACAAAAAATAAATCATAAATAGTTTTTCTAAGCATAAATTTTAAAGTATCAATTTTAGTTAATAAGCTCCTTGTGTTTTGATAAAAACATTTTATGGATTTTGACGGGCCAACTTGTTATTTCCGTTGGGTCACGTGTTCAGCTCCACGGCCACCACCGTCGCCACTTTTCTGCATCCAGCGCCGCTCCCGTTCTTCTTTATCCAGCTTCAATTGCTCCGGCGACAAACTGGGTCTGATCAGCAGCCTCGACCAACGCACCTCCTCCCGCATCCTTGCCCTGTTCTTCTTCCAAATTAAAATTAGTTTTCTTTAGTTTTAATTTAATTTTTACCTATATTATCATTAAAAACTTATCTTAAAAGACCAAAATTCATTGCTTAACATCGATCTTTTTTATTCAATTCCATCAAAAAAATTTAATTTTTACCTATATTATCATTAAAAATTAGAATTAAATTGAAAATTGGATAAATAGCTTTGGACTCTCGATCTTTAGAAGCGAATCTTTCATTGAAGTGTTAGTGAAATATAACAGCAAATGAGTAAACAGAGAAAAGGTGCAGAGAGAAGTTCATAAAGGAAAACTTACTGTTCATAAAATTTTAGAGCTGAAAATATATTTTTAATTCAATGGAATTTTCATTTTTATTTAATTTTTCATAATTTTTGTAGTTAGCATTAATTTTGCACTAAAATCCATTTTGATACTTTTTGCGGAATGACTTAGCACCGTGGGAATCACTCTCGGAGGCATTCCTCTTCTCCCTTACATAAGTTTATTTATTTTTTATTCAGCTGAACTTAAAGTAAATTAACTTTTTTGCCTAATTCTTTTTATTAGAATAAATGTGTTATTTTGAATTTTAAAATTTTTTAGCTTTTTGAGGGATTATTTAAGCCAAGGTAATAAATATGTTTTATGCATATTATCCAGTATAAAAAGCCATTTAATAAAAACGGTCACTTCTGCTAAAAATTTCGTATATTTGTGCTTTATTCGACCAGCTCTATAAATCGGCATATCGCACAGGACACGGGTCAGGATCAGGAGCTCATCTACAATAGTGACTCCTTGATATCGATTCGGAATTATCCCTATGGGTTAAAATTTGACTATAAATCACCATAAGTCCATGCACTTCGGGACCAGTTACCGAAAAGTCGTGGCGAACAATCCAAGATCGGAATAGGTAAATAATTAATTTCAATATTATAAATCGTGATTTTTATGTTTTATTTTTTTAAATATGTAAATTTTTCCGGATTAAAAAGAAAAGGGAAGAAAAATCGAAAAAAATCCCTCCAATTCCATTCAAAAATTTGGACAATTTCCTTATGACCCAAAGAAAGATCTTCAAAATTTCGCCGGAACATTGGGACCGCCGCCTATCATCTTTCTTTGTAAAATCTTTATCTTATCTGTTTTCTTCAGCAAAAATAAATAAAATAAAAATTTAGTGAAAATAGGGCCCGATCGCAAAAATTAAGGCATCTCTTCGTGAGTATCGAGAATTTTTCATTTAACACCTTATTTATTTATTTTTCCTTTTTCTCTCCTCTTTTTCCCCCACTCCCTCCCTCCCACCTGCGATCGAGACCCTCGGTCAATCCCGGAATCAAAGTACCGATTATATTTGGCTATACTGCTGTTGGTGCCCTCCCCCTTTTTTTGAAAAAAATTCGATGACCCAAAAATGGCCCAAAATGACGTTCTAGGGCCAGTTTTTGACGCTAAATCCGAATCTGACGTCCATTTTGACGTCCGACGTCATCTAACGCAACTTTCTGACGTCGGAAATTTTTGAGGTCAAAATTTTTTTTTCAAAATTTCGTTTTTAGATTAGATACAACTATATTGTGATAAAATGGCCATGGACATTCTTTGAAGGTGATTATATGACCCGGCTATCCTTCATAATGCGTGGGGTGCTTAGGCAACCATACGGTTCAATAGGTGCGGGCTGAAAGATTACAGTACTATGAGCCGGTTAAATACATTTTGCATTTTCTCTTTAAAAGAAATTTTTTGACGTCAAAAATTTCCGACGTCAGAAAGTTGCGTCAGATGACGTCGGACGTCAAAACGGACGTCAGATTCGGATTCAGCGTCAAAAACTGAGCCTAGGATGTGATTTTGGGCCATTTTTGTATAATATCGATTTTTTTCAAAAAAAGGGGGCATCAACAGCAGGGTTGCGTCGGGTTGGCGAAATTTTCGGGTCGGGTTTCGGATCGGGTTGGCTCAAAAATCCTCGGGTCGGGTTTCGGGTTGGCAAAAATGTCGGGTTTCAGGTTTCGGGTTTCGGATCATCGGGTTGAAAAATTTACCAAAAAATTTCAAGTGTCAAAAAAAAGTCCAAAATATCAAAGAAACTTATTGATAGAGTTAACATGACGATAATTAAAAAATAGTCGCCTAGAAATTTTTAGATTTATCCAATTTCTTGTGAAATTTGATCATTTTTCGGAAAAATTTTAAGAAATCAGACCTAATTCTTTTTAAAAATTTATTATTTTTCATTTTGGCGGTGATGTACAATGTATAATTCATCTTCTCTTGGGAGGGGCGCGTGGCGGCAGTCCCGATAGGGGCCGCCGGAGAAAATTTTGGGAATTTTTGGCCATTTTCATAAGAAAATTTACCGTTTTTTGAAGATAATTTTTAAAAAGAAACTTTATATATAGTGAGGGTGGCGGCGGCACCGATAGGGGCCGCCGAGAATTTTTTTTCGAAAAATGGGAAATATTCTTAAGGAATGAGCTCATTTTTTGAAAAAATTAGGATTCGGTGGAATTTTGTCTAAATGTATTAATTATATAGAGCCTGTTTCCATTTCCGTCTCATGAAATCTCATGCATTCCGTTTGAAGTCTATTAATTTTCAGTAATTTAATTTTTTATTGAGAAAAATAATAAAAAAATGCTCAACAATATTCAAAAAAATTATAAAAATGATAAAATATTTTAAAAAATACCAACATAAAATATCTTAAAATAATTTAAACAAAAAATATCTATATGGGAATCGTTTTCTTAGAGAGGAATTGAACCACGTCCTATACCATAGCCAATTACATGTCTTTAACCATTTGACTATTAAATCATTGTGAGAGTAGGATTAGTTTTTTCCGAAAATATGATATTTTTTCCTTAATGGGAAAAATTAACATGTAATGGTATTTTCGATAGGGAAAAAATTAATTTGAAAAAATCTTCTGAAATTCGGGTTTCGGTTCGGGTTGGTCCAAAAATCCTCGGGTCGGGTTTCGGGTTTCGGGTTGGCAAAAATGTCGGGTTTCAGGTTTCGGGTTACGGGTTTCGGGTCACCCGACGCAACCCTGATCAACAGCAGTATTACCTTGATGCTTACATGAGAGTTTTGGAAATTTTCTCAAAAATCAATTGAAAAAAATTCATTTTCATAAAAAATTAAAGTTTTGTTAAAAGTTTTTTCCTAGGCCAAACTTCCGACCGCATAGATTTCGTCTGCGCGGCAGCTGTCAAAAGCCCTACCCGCACATGACTGGTGATGAGTGGTCCGTCGTACCGATCCCACATGTGCGCGCCACCGGCGTTTATCGCATGCTTCAGAGAGATTTTCGTGGATGGAATTGTTGAGCAAGAATTCCTCGTCTTTCTACAGGTATGAGCAGGATTGTGCCTAATTTTTTTCGAAAAAAAGGAACTCACAAGCGAACATTCCCTACTGCACTCAAAATTCGCGTATGCTATCCTAGCCATTTTATAGAGCTTAGGTGACAACTGGGGTAGCTTATTACCGGTTTAAAATCGGTACCCCAGGTTTTCAGTTTGGCCGGTTTTTTGGAAAGGCTCGATAGAGCATTTGTTGGGCGTTAGAAACGTTTTTAAATTTTATCTTATATGTTCATTATAGGACCTTCATGGTCTTGGCGAGGTATTTGGCATCGTGCTCGGCCGAATTTAGTATCCAGATATAGGTTTTTGGACTTCGCTGAGCGGCAGTTTGTCCTTATCAGATCCGCTCAGAGCCGAAAAAATGATGGTCAGATAGACTGTCATCTTTGATACACTAAGTAAAGTTTAAATTCTGAAGGCTTTTTCCCTAGCTGAAAAATATTATTTCCGGTGCTATGTCAAAATAACCTCTTGGATCAACGTCCATTCTGATATTTTTGGATCAACGACACAGCACCGCCGCCCTTCACCACAAATCGTCCCACCACAAAACGGACGCACCATAAATAATCGACAACCATAAAAAAGGTTGTATCGGAACAAATTTGTTGAATAGTATTAATGAATAATATAAATTTTTTAAATTTTGAGTACGCAGAATGAACTCGAGCTGAACACGGACGACTACCGCGAAAAATTTCTTTATCTTAAAAAATGAAAATATAAACAACAAAACGGGGAAAAATCTCATCACTTTGAATCGGAAATTGTTGCCTAATTTAATCACGAATCTAAGCTCAAATATCCAACGGCTAGCAAGCTTTCAAAATTTNAAATACTACTAATAAATAACAAAAGAGGCAAATAGACTAATAAATGATAAGAAGCAAAATATTTAATAAATTTAGCTAATTATAAATAATTTTTTTTTAAATCGACTCTCTTTGTTATATTTTTTATTATACATAATTTTACTAAAATTTGTATTTATTTTTTTTTTCTGCTACATTGAGGTCAAGACGATTTTTTGGACTACGGAAGCTACATACAATAGAAAATAAAACATAGTCTTATATTTCATAAAAAATCCTTAACTTCAGCCTGATTAATAAATTTTTGTCACTTTTTAGCAGTGCTCGGAATCGGAACTCGTACTCGTACTCTTACTACGAATACGAAGTCGAGAAGATTGAAAAGTGCGGTTACAGATACGAGTAACACTCTTGTATCTTTTAATATATTCACTAAATTCATATGATTTTCGCAAAATATTCTCCGAATGATTTTCGCAAAATATTCTCCGAATGATTTTCGCAAAATATTCTCCGAATGATTTTCGCAAAATATTCTCCGGTCCGGCTACTCTATTGCTGAAATATTTTGTTACTCGCCAGCGACCCTCTTTTTAGAAAGGGCTTTTTTCTTTTGAATACATAAAAGATGAATGTTTTTCTCTATCGCTGCATGCATTTCCACTTTTTGCATCTCTAACAGAAAATTCAGGCATTTCGTGTCAGAAGAAAATTTTTTGGAATGGTCGAAAACAATGGATATTTTCTTTGTTTTCCCGATTTCCGGTCTGTGACCAGGCCACCCGGTCCAGTGTTTTCCTGACCGGGTTTCGGTCAGTGACCGGTCATGTGACCACTGACCTGACCTGACCTGACCGGGCTACCCGGTCAGGTCAGATGATAAGATGATGTTGATGAAAAGTTCGAAAAATTTTATTCCTCATTTGAATAACCAGATTTTGCATGAAAATCGGACATACTCTATCTGATCGTTAAGTTTAATTTGTGCCCCATAAAAATATTGCATAATCATTTGGTCCGAAATAGTCCATTTTAAGAACACGGAATATTACCGTACCCAAAAATTAATGTGTAGATGAAATTAAAAATTTAGCAAAATATTAAAGGTTCGAAAAAATTAAAAGTAAAACTTGAACCTTCAGAAAGAAAGAAACTTTAAGGTTCAGAGCAAAAGCAGTAATGAAAAAAATCTGATGATATCGTTGAAAAACAAGGCGCAACATATTTTAGTGAAAGTACGGCACTAGTGGAAAAGTGGTCCTTTTTGGGACTCTTTTTTTTGAGTCTCGGGACTCAAAAATCGAAAAATTTCATCATTTTATTTTTCAAAACGTGCAACAAATTAACAAAAATGCATCTAAATCGAATAAATTTCCCCTTATTTGTGTGTTGTCCCTATTCCACCATTTCCACGGTGCCAGTACAGATTACTGGCATAGAACTTTATTTTTCCAAAAAGTGCTGGTGCCAGTAATCTATGTCAAAAAATGTTAAGAAATTGCGTCATTTTACAATAATATGATCAAAAAATAATTTAATATAGAAAATTGAGTACAGAGACTCAAAAAAGTTAGAGTCCCAAAAAGGACCACTTTTCCACTAGTGCCGAAAGTACTATATTAGGAAATAAGTTTCAAATAAATTAAATACATAGAAAAATGATTGTAAATCTTTTTGAATTTGACTTCTTCAATCATTAAAGTCGAAATTACGAGCGTCGAAAAATCTTTAAAATTGAAAACCATATAATAATTATAAATTCTGATTCCATAAGCGATCGGGGGAGGGATCATTCCGTCAGACAAAGAAAGTGACCGAAAATGGTGGATATTGCAAAATCAATGTGATTTTTGGAGTCAAAAATAAGAATAAAAAATACAAAAATAAATTATCTAATCTTCCCAAAGTACCTCGCGATTTTCTGTACCGGATCCGGTTCTTTTTTTTACGGAGCCGAAGCCGAAAATTATGAAAGTCGGTGCGCAGCCGGAACTTTTTTTAAACCCGGAGCTGTAGACGAAGCTAAAANCCATTTCCACTCAAAAGGATCAACATTTATCGCTTTTCCGCCTCCGATGATTCATTCACTTTTTTCCAATCGTTACCTAGTCTTCCTGAGAAAATTTGCTTCCTTCTTTCCCAGTGATCAATTTCTGTAAAAACTAAAGAATTAATTGAGACAAAGTTGCCCTTTTGTGATGGTTTCCAAATCTTTATAATTTGAGGCCAAAACAGATCAATTTACTAGTAAGTCGCAACATAACTGCCAGGAAAACCTTTTAATTGATTCCTCCTTCCCCCGCCGTTGAAATCATAAATTCTGTTTAATATCCCGATTTAAACTTTCTTAGGCTTATTTTGTTGCTAATTTATCGCTCTATTTTTTGAAAATCAATCTCGTTTCTTATTGGTTGCATTTGATCTGGATATAGCGAGAGCCGCAAATGTCGTACATATAACCATTTGGGGAAATCAGTCTAGATTTGCTGAACTCTTACTCCAACTCTGAAATCAGATTCGAACTTAGCGCATGTTAAAACCTCCGGATCATTTCTAAGATCTTATTATAATCTAGCAGGAAAAGCCCCCAGAATTAGGCCCTTCAAAATTTCCACGACCCCATGGTTTTTCAAAAATTTCACCTTTCACAGGCCTTGCTTTCCGGAATTTTGACGCTTGGCATAATTTTCTCAGGCGATTTTCAGGAATAATTTCCACAATTTATTGCTTCAAAAAATCAGTTAAAATTGGAAGGACTAATGAATGTATTCATCTCATCTCTATCCTATGGGTGTAGAGAAAAGCAAAGTAGATACATTGGTAATCGATGGATTTCTGTCGCCTCCACATTTCGTGCTGCAAAAAAACCAGTTTTTCGAAAAATTGTCCTGAAGGAAAAACAAAAAATTTGCACAAAAATCAAAGATTCCTACTATGCTACATTCCAAGAACTCCTTATTTTAGCCTTATTTTTTCAAAATAACCATGATATAAAGATCATTTTACATGGATTTTTTTGCCAAATGCAAACTATTCATTATTTATCCATTGTTTTCTCCGTCTCCTATTTTAATTTCAAATTTTTTCTGAAAAATAAATAAATTATTATTTGAACTTAATTTCCACTATAGCTTCTTCGTTTCGGACCATTTATTTCAGCCATTTATATTATTTAACTTTTCTAAAACCTTAAATCTATCACCAAGTGAGCAGCTTCTTTTAAATTAATATTTAATTTTATATCCTCTAAAATAAGGCTCTCCTAGATGGTGAATAAAACATATGGCATTCGAAATCTGCCACACATTCTACGAACTTGAGGATAATAAATAATTACCCTACAGATTAAAACAAAATTGCTAGAAAATGATGGATAACAACGAACTTTTGAGACAAATGGAAGTGGCCAAACAATCTGAGCGGAACAATAACCGACCACCGCGTGCCCGACCATTCAAGGATCGTGCTTCATTTTTGGATTGCTTTGAATATCGAGTAGCGGAACAGAGAGCCATGGGATTCGGAATAAAAAACTACGAAAACACGATAATCACTGGTAAGTACCATGGGTGGATGGCTTCATCGGCAAAATATTGGGTCTTTGGCAATTATTTTCCAACTATTTTGTTCTTTTCTTAAATTAAAAAAGCAATTATTAAAATTTTCTCCCGCCGCTATTATTTGGGCTTATGTAATTCAGTCAGATGAAATCCGCATAAACATTTCGGCCAGATTATCCAGATCAACTTAAAAATTGTCTTCGGAAAAATTTCTCATTTTTGCGGGGTTTTAAAAACATATCATTAGATAAAAACTACCAGTTTTACACCAAAAAGGACCTGTCGATAAAACCTTTTAAAGGTAAGGCTCATTGTTGCATGAAGCCATTGTCTGATTTGGCTCCGATCAAATTGAGCGCAATGAAAGTGCCAATGGTCCATTATGGCACTTATTTGCTTTGTCGAGTGCTCACAGAGCCAATTGTCATCGTTGGAACTGAAGTGCTCGTTGAGGATGTGGACGGAGAGGTTGAAGGTAAAGATTAGAGTTGTCCCGACCGGCTTAAAACGGTACCCCCGGTTTTCGGTTTGGGATCCACTGATGACTGGTTAATTTTTGCATTTTTGCTCAAATCCCGAGATTTTATTCGGGAATCCCGACCCCATATTGAAATGGGATTTCCGGATTGTGGATGGGAATCGAGTTTATCAAATTCCGGTTCATAAAAATTGGCCGGAATCCTGACCCCTTACAACCCTAGTATAAATATCCAATTTAGGGCTCTGCCTGTACAACTTCAATTCCGATCTGAACAATTCCACTTGGCTCAAATTGGGCACAATCATGCTGGTCAAGGAGCCCTACCTCAAATACAGTTCAATGGGCGTAGACAATGCGATGATTCGTGTGGATTCGGTGTCGGATGTGATTTTCGTGGAGCAAACTGACCGGGACTTGCTGGCCAAGGCGAATGCGCTTTGTTGGTTCAAGGCCGAACAGTTGTCGTTTGACATGCTGAAACAACAAGCAAACAATTTGTTCAGACAAAAAGATTATGAAGGTCTTTTTGCAAGTTTGAACTTAAACTGCCGTATTACCTCTATTAACAATAAGTCCCAACTTTCCATTAGGAGCCCACCCTTTCAATAGACCCTCCCCCCTCCTATGAAGAAACTAGTGGAAACCTCTAATATACCCTCTCTCTCCAGAGGGGCTGAAAAATAAGACCCCATGGGGTCCTAATATTGTTTTTACGGTACATAACATATTCCAAACCTACAAACCTTTCAACTCTCACTTATTGATCCATCTTGCTATTACCTCCTTTTTTCTGCTTATGGGTTTTTGATTGTTGGGCAGAAAATGTTTAAAAAAATACAAATTTTTAGGTGCTATCAGCTTGTACAAACGAGCTCTAAATGTCCAACCATCATCCCCGACAATCCACTTGAACTTGGCTGCTGCACTGTTAAAATTGGAATACTTCTATGAGGGTTGGTTGGATGGATGCAAGTTCGTTTGAAAAAAAGTTATTTAGCACGTCAGGAGGCCAATGAGGCATTGAGAAGTGGCGTTGATGATGAGAAAGCTCTGTTCAGGTCGAAAATTTGTTTTTATTAGAGATATTGATACTTTCCTGTTAACGGGGGGGGGGGGNCCCCCCCCCGTTAACAGGAAAGTACCGAGATATTATATATCTGATATTAAAAAAATATCCGGAAAAGGACGGGATAGGCCCGTAAAATCGAAAATACTTGTGATTGTTCTTCAATCATATTGCAATTTCTAATTCACCCCAACACAGAATTGGAAAGGCCGCTTATGGTTTGCGCGATTGGTCAGAAGCAGTTGCATACTTTGAAACTCTGCTCGACCGGTTCCCCAACAATCCGGACACAATGCAAGAGCTGCAAAAGGCACGAGCTCGTCAGAATGAAGCACGCAACGGCAAATATGACTTCCACCAGCTGTACTTGGACTCGAAAAAAGGACAAATTTACATGGACGTGGCCGATTACATTGGCCCGGTGAAGGTGACCAATATTGAAGGTAATATTTTAGAGCAAACAAGGCGTGGTATCAATTTTGAGGACCCGACTTATGAGGACAATTGAGTTTGATGCCAATAAATAGAAAATGGGAAAAAATTTAGATATGAAAATAAGATATAATCTGACCGAGAAAATTTACAATTCTATTCATGGATATTTTACATTAAAGGAGCTAATAAGTAGATTGTTCCCCTAAGTGCTTATTATTGGCCTCTGACATGATTATGTTCGAATAATCTGTTAACTGCTATGGCTGTTCGAAACCTGAAAATTCCCGAAACTCGAGACCAAAACTTGGACCCGAAAGCTTAAATGGGTACCGAAACCCGAGAAATCGAAACGCGAGACCGAGAGTTTCGAACAGCCCACAATGATTAAGGAAAGGGCAAGGGATTGGTCGTGACGCAAAATGTCAAGAAAGGCACCTTGTTGCTTGCTTCAAAAGCATATTCGATGAGAAAGGTCAACATGGAGACTATGGATGCACTACTGTACAGTGTCAATATGATCACCCAAGAATTCTACAACAGCGCACAGGTCTTTATTCTACAGGGAATACACAATAAATTCTGGTGCTATGTCGTTTCTCCTAAGCGAATATTAAAAAAAAACATTTTATAAAAAAAAGTTTTTTAATTTGATTTTACCCTTTTATGTTTTGTTTATATCACTTTTTAATTATCCAATTTTTAGCTTTAAAATACCTTATACCGATACCGAGGTATCTATTTTTCAACCCCCAATCCCCTTGAGAGGGGGCTTCAATTAGAGAAGTTTCCGTGAGCCATTCCGGATAGGTTACAACGCCTGCAACAAATAAATCGAACGTCCTGTAAAATCCACTGACACCATCCATGGTATTTTTTAGGTCCATCTCATTATCGACACTATGCAAATGTTGAAACGGAACCCACAAACAAGTGCAGAACTGTATGCTTTGTTCGCTGGCAACGATGTTGTGAACAGCAGGGAGATGACAGTGCCGGAAGGTGTCATAGATGCCGGGCGCATTGAGCGCATTTGCACTTACAACAATTTCCGACCCCAAGATTTTGGAATCACTGAATTATTACCCGGCAAAAAGCAACAACAAGAAAACATTGAATCTGAATACAAAACCATGATCTCCTCTGGATGCGGCCTTTGGCTCCTACCGTCCTTTATCAACCATTCCTGTCTAGGTAGGTAGGATATTGCTGCTGTCATCCCCCATCCCACCCCAATGAAAAAAACAGAAAATTTGGTTCTAGAGGTTTTTTCAAGGGCATAAAATCCATATTTGACAAAAGGGCACTTCATTTTCGTCACTTTCATGTGAGATAACATCACGCGAGAATTTCTCTCTTTTGTATAAAGTAGTGGTTACAATGCTGCGACAAGTTTTACGTCGCAGATCGCAACGATCTGCGATCAATCGCAGCTGTGGTTAGAATGCTGCGATTTTCTGCAGCGACGCGTCGCAGCGACCATTTTTGGCTTGGTTCTGCCGAACCAACTGCTGCGATCGTCGCAGCGAAAATAAATGGATTGATCGCTGCATTGTAACCACAGCTGCAATTTGACCGCAGCGATCTGCGATGCATCGCAGCGACAATCGCAGCATTGTAACCAGAACTCCGATAGTTTTAATATCTCACCGCTTTGCGTTGCGATTAAACAAGTTTTGGCCGCAGAATTGTAACCAGAGCTGCGATATGGTCGCAGATCTGCGATACATCGCTGCGACGATCGCAGCATTGTAACCGCAGCTTAAATCAGTGTTAATTAAATGTATCGCATTCATTTCCATAGGTTGCATTTGAACGGAATTGCTTATGTCTTAAACTATTTTTATTTAAGACAACACATATCGGCTCTTTTTTGGTGACATCATCATTATCAATGCACTTCGCGATATCAAAAGAGGCGAAGAATTGACAATCAGGTGGTATTCCCATTTTTTATTGAACATCTTTAGAAAGATCTCCCCATCCCCCAGATCATTATCACTATGTTCATAACTATTCATTGGGGTATGAGAATTTTTAAATTAAAAATTCGAATACAAGTTCGAAAATGTAGAATAAATAAAAAACATTTGATTAATTTGTACGAATTTGGGCGAAGTCCACGGTACCACAAACATTATTAGCTTCTTATTCAGAATTATCGGAGAATGGATGAATTTTTGATCATATTATTCTATTTTATAAAAGAAATAATTAATATTTTGAAAATAATAAGCCTTAACTTTTATGTACCCAGAGAAATATAAATTTCACATATAAAAATTCGAAAAAATGGTAAAAATATAATATTTCCCTCAAATAGTCATTAACATTATTCGATTTTTTTCTTCTCGTTTCCTCGCATCATCTCGCGCCTGATAAAATTTTATCAAATAAGTTCCAATAAGTTGGAAAATAAAATTTCGTCGATTACCATCCCTACGACGGGAAATTATTCAAATACTTTTAGCTACCTGGATTCCTTCGAATTTTATACAAATCGTCGAAATGCACTCGCAAAATGGAAATTTACGTGTCATTGCCTATTATGCAAATTGGATGGTGCCGATCCGAGTGGGGAAAAACAACGCGAAGAACTAATTGTGAATTATTACGACAAAATAAGGTGAAATCCCTCTCAATTTCCACAAGAATTAAATAAATTTGGTGTCAAAAACAGCGAAAAATATTAGAACACATTAGTCACAAGAAAATTGTGGCCAAAGTTCTGTGTGAATTTTTCCAAGGTTGTACGGGATTGGCACTGGAGAACAAATTCCTTGAAATGTTCAATCCCGATCCTGTAAAACGTACAACAAACTAGGTTTCTTAATGTTTAATTTGAGTTCAAAATTTTGGAAAATCGCGTACAAATGTTACTTATAAGTAGTCGGAGGTCACACGCATAACGTAACTCAAGTATTAATAAAAATGAAAAATACAGTTCGTGAGTTAGCATGTGTCATCAAAAACCCAATAAATCGCGTAACTTACTAAAGTTACGTTAGGTGGGTAAGGGTAGAATTTATAATTAATTTGCTATAGATAAAATAATGAAAAAAGTAATAAGACCCCAGGGAACCTTATTGCTATTCCAATTTCAATAATGGGGTAATAAATTTTTAATAGAGGTTTTAGGCTTTATAAATCTCGGGGTAATAAAGATGTGAAACTCACTCTTTTATTATTATTTATGTATTTAGGCCATTCGTTTTAGAGGAGCCCATGGTATGTTTGAATGTGTTGCAAAAAATAGTGTTTCAACTGCGATTGAGTTACGACAGTGCCAAACGCGTAGATCAGCGATTACATTTGATTCGTCCGCTAATGTTGTTTGCAATGGCGCACAAACGTTTGGGCCATTTTGAAAGTGCCGTTGAATGTTTGCAGGTACCTTTTTTATAACATTTTATATTTTTAAATTATATGTTGTAGCGTCGATTCTGTTCGGTGAGCCAAATATTTACCTGACATTTTTAGATAAAAAATCAAAAATCTAACATCAAAAACATTAGATTGGGTCTACAGCACATTCTATAAGTTTCAACAAATTTTGTTCTTTCGAAAATGGTAAAAACATCAAATCATCGATAAAATGTTCGGGAGATTTTTTAACAATGAACAAAATATGTTTAAACTTTCAGAATTTATTTTAGAACCCCAAAGCCAATGTTTTTGATGTTTTGTTTTCTGCTGTTCAGCAGATGTTTTGGGTTCAATTGCAGAATCAGTTGAAATACAGTATCGATTACAATCTATTATATCTGAAATCTAGTTTTTTTGGTAAATACAGAAATTTAATAATTTATAAAACAATTTGAAGCTATCATATGAAGTTATTTATCACATTCGCTTCCATTTTTCAAAAAAATGGTGGAAATTTTTGATAAAATGTTAACAAATACATTTTTAAAAATAATATTAAATCGGGCCGCTTTACGGGATCTAAAAACCCGACCATTCGGGACATTTATTAATTAGGCTTTGGAATAAGTTAGGAATCGGTCGGGAACCCGATCCCGAGTCACTTGTAGTCAATTTTATTAAAATCTTTGTTAACAATTTAGATATGACATCTAAATTAAACTGTTTAATTATCTTTCGCTTGTTCCTTCAGTAAATTTCACTCCATTCTGATTTCACAGCTCATCAGCCTCGATAATAATATACATATCACCACGAAAATTATCCTTCCTCGACACTCTATCTTTGGAAATAGGGTTGAAAAATAAGACCCCCATCTCTCTCTAATAAACAACCCTTTGTTGGATTGAAAAATAAAAGACCGAGGGTCAAATGAGAGGTTTTATGATATTCCATTTTCTTTTCTATTTCATCTCATATCAATGAGATCTCTAATGAGCCAGTCCGTGAATTTACAGGAGTGTATCACAAGTATAGGCCAACCATTAATCTACGCGTTGACACCATATATTCAAATGAGAATGGCGAAAATATTTGGCCTTATGTCCAATAAACAGATGGCCAACAAAATGGACGAAGAAGCCTATCAGTTGACCAACGTGAAGATGGGAGGAGCAATTGGCAGGGATTTTTTCGCGTTGCTGTTCAAATTGATATAAATCACCTATCATCGAATATTTGTGCTCAAAATTATGCAGCATTATAATTCCCAAGATTCACTCTATGCAATACAATTATTAACCTTTTGATAAAAATAAAATGAATTGTTCGGTTAAAAATTCCAATTTTGCCTGCCTTACTTTAATTGTTCTCTTTTATATAGAGACTCATGAATAAAATACACCTCTTAAAAAGAGTTTGACCAGAATTTCCGAAAAATTATCGACATTCATTAAATTAAATTACCCACCAGGGGCCTGTTTCAAATGTCACTTTGAACTTTAAAATCTTCAAAGTTCAAGTTCAAAGTTAGTTCGAAGTAGGGTAGCGCACGGGGGGGGGTCCCCGTCCCCGATCGGGGGAGGGGGATCCCCGACCACTTTGACCCCCGGTCCCCGATCCCCGTCCCCAACTGATGGCTCATCCCCGACCCCCTCCCCTCATCCCCGACGGGGACGGGAGTGAAAATACACCCCTAAAGATCACATTTTGGATCCAACTTTTAAGGGAATTTGGTGGAGGACAAACAAAAGAGGTCCATAGCTCAGTGGAATCGATGCAGGTTCATGATGGTGAGAACGCAGGTTCAATTCCTGACCACCTTTATATTCTAAAATCTTATTTTGGAAACTCTTTTCATTAATTTTTTGATTATTTTTATTTTTCTAAAATAAAAAATACATTACAAACAACCAAATCCATCAAAAAAAAAAAACAAAATTTTTCTTTAGAAATGATGACAAATTCTTAATTTTCGAATAAAAATTTCATTAAATCGACATAAAAATTGATCAATTTTTTAATAGAAAAATGGTTCTTAAATTTTAAAAATTTCTCCGGCGACCCCTAGCGGGACCGCCGCTACCTCGCACAGTGAATTTCTTCAAAAATTTCATTTAAAAATGACCGATTTTCTTAAGAAAAAATGGTCTAATTTTCAAAATTTTTCCGGAAAAAAGCCAACTCCCTACAGTGAAACAGTGAAATTTCCTCAATCAAAAAATGATGAGGAACAATATGATGATGGTGAAAAAAATTCAAAATTTGACTTTGTTTGTTTGTTTGTTTATCTGCCACTAGGGCGACATTCCAGAAAATGCACGAACAATAAAATAATGAACAAAAATAACAATAATTACGGTCAATCAAAATTCAAAAACAACAAATTGTGCCCATGTGATCATGCTCCGGGAGTGAGGCGTGACAAATATGGGGAAAGATCAAAATTTTCAAGGAGTTTAACAAATTCCATAGGAGAAGATATACGAACGTTGCTTGGTAATCTAGAATATTGGTTAGGTACTCTAATGAAGAAAGAATTATATCTGATCTGGTTCTTTACAGCCGGCAAATAAAATTTAAAAGGGTCATTTCTAGTTTTTGATTCTTTTATAATAAATGAATTTTTGTAATCAACTNAACAATGCGTAAAAATATTTTTTGTATTCGTTCAAGTAAATCAATGTCTTTTTTAAGGTAAGGATTAAATACTGGCGATGAAAATTCTGTCAAAGGTAGGACATAAGTTTTATAAATTTGGATAAGGAGGTCGGGATTATTAGATCGTATGCCCCGCAGCAAAGTAAAGGAAACCCTATTAGCTTTGCTGGCAAGTTCCTCAATATGACTTTTCCATTTCAGATCAGGTGAGAAGAAAACACCAAGATCTCTAACCGAATGGTTTTGTTGGATGGAGTGAATTTTAGAAAGATGAAGAAAATAATCAAATTTTGGGTTTTTTGAACCAATATGCATAACATTACATTTTTCGGATGCTATTTTCAGACCTTTCAGCATGGAATATTCCTCAAGTTTAGATATAAATTTTTGTAAATTTTTATTAATTTTCTCAGCATCATCCGATATACAATAGACTTTCAGATCATCAGCAAACAGTTTTATCTCAACATTATCGATTTTACATAAATCAGGAAGATCTGAGATATATAGGATAAATAACAGGGGTCCAAGCACGGACCCCTGCGGGACACCACTCGTTACTAGTTTTTGTGACGAAAAATGATTCTGAAGTTTAACTCGAAAAGTTCTTTCCGAAAGATAGTCCTCTAGCCATTTGTAAAGGGTTCCTACAATTCCGATTTCTTTTAGTTTTATTAGTAATTTTGAATGAGGAACCGTGTCAAATGCTTTTGAAAAGTCAAAATATATTATATCAGCCATGTTATGTTCTTCTAAGGCATTAGATAAGTCATTAAAAGTTTCTAAAAGTTGGGTTGTGACGGATTTTTCTCTTC
>LDKF01000872.1:0-11033 GCA_001026735.1 Rotylenchulus reniformis
ATCCCCGTCCCCGTCCCCGACGAGCCCATCCCCGACATCCCCGATCCCCGACCCTCATCCCCGCGGGGATTCGGGGATGAAAATGCACCCCTAAAGATGCCATTTTGGGTCCAACTGTTAAGAGAAATTGGCGGAAAACTAGTCAATGGTACCTTGGCTCAGTGGTACAATGCTGGTTTATTGGCATTGAGGTCGCGGGTTCAATTCCCGTCCCCACATATTTTATTTAAATTATTTCCTTTGTCCTTTTTTGGTCATTTTTTGTTGCTTAAAAAATTATTTCGAAAACTTTTTAGAATACATTAAAATAACAAAAAAATAAGAAAAACTTTTTTTAGAATGATGAGAATTCTTGAATTTTCAAACAGAATTTACAGAAAGTGACATAAAAATTAAGCAATTTTTTAAAAAGAAAAGGGTCTTAATTTTCAAAATTTTCTCCGGCGGCCCCTATCGGGACCGCCGCCACCTCCCACAATGATTTCAAAAATTTCATTAAAAAATTAATTTTTTTAAGAAAAATGACCTAAATTTTCAAAATTTTCTCCGGCGGCCCCTATCGGGACCGCCGGCACCTCATGCAGTGAAATTTCTTCATCCAAAAATGCTCATTTTTTATAAAGCTTTGAAAATTTTTTGATATATAACACTCAAAAAGATTTTGGAAAAAATTTTTCTGGAAAAAAGACTTCCATCCCCGGAAATCCCCGTCCCCGATTTTTGTCAAATCCCCCCCCCGTGCCCTACCCTAGATTTTAGGCCTGTTTTTGGAAAACCCAAGAACCAAAAATGTATTAGGACGATGATGAATGGGATGAATATGGAGATGTATCCATATCCATATTCATATTATGTATGTTATCTTTTCGAGAATTGGAGAGAGTGCGGGAAATTGATTGTCTTTTTAATAGATTGTACATAGGTATATATGTGTATTTTTCTCTAATTTCTTCATCCTTATACATCCACATACCTATAATGTGTCCAATAAGCTAGGCTCTTTGGTGCGCAACAAGGATGAAGCCATTCCACGTGTCCAAAAGGACCAGTATTATTTTGGAAAATAATGCAGATTGCACCTCCTAAAAATGGATGTTGACACGAATTATGGTTGGCGCACAATTGGTCATTTAAATTTCATTTAAGTGATGCCCCTTTGACCACTGGAAGGAGCATCCATAGGGTTAAGAAATGCCATTTTGGCAATTTTTAAACTCGCTAGTTTCTTAAGGCAAAAAAGCAGAAATGATGCTCGATTTTTTGGCATAAAAAATGCAAATCCATCTGATTTTTTTAATTTTCTCTCAAATCTGGAAAATATAGTTTAAAATAAAAATTTACAACATCCCGAGACCGGAACAGGCCAACTGACGGCCGGGGCCGACTGATGGCGAAGGGAATGGTGACTGTATACTACTAAACGACTAAAGATACAAAATGCATAAAAATGGCAAAAATATTTTAATAAAATACAATAAAAGAAATATTTTGGTTTAATTAATTAATTTCTAGTCTAATTAATTAAACAAAAAATAATAATTTCTAATTATAATTTCTAATTAAATAATTAATTTTTTTTTATTTTTACATATTAATTAAAATATTTTATTTTTTAATTTCTTTTTTTACTTAGAATTGGGTTAATTTTATTTTTTTATTTTTTTTTAATTTTTAATTATTTTATTTTTATTATTTTATTGTTTTAATTATATTATTAAGGTTTAATTTTTTAAGTTCATTTCTAACTTTAAAATAATTTGAAAAGTTGGTTTAATTACATGATTAAATTTTTATTAGTCTTTATTTTTGTCATTTAGCCATTTTATGCATTTTGTTTCTTTAATCGTTTAGTAGTATACAGTCAATTCCGTTCGCCATCAGTCGGCCCGCCGTCAGAGTTGGATGCGCCGGTGCTGGGGCGTTGAAAAAAAAGTGCCAAGTGACATAGTCAAAATAAAAACTTTTTTGTAAGACTTGTTAGACTAAAAGTATAAGAAGCAAAATTGTGCAGAATTTTGTGCTCTATCTGATGGTATTTTTAATTTTTCGAACTTCGGCCAAAAAGTTCGAAATTTACTCGAAATACTGAAAAATACGGTTATTAGGGGATATTTCGAACTTTTTGGCCGAAGTTCGAAAAATTAAAAATACCTTCAGATAGAGCACAAAATTCTGTACAATTTTGCTTCTTATACTTTTGGTCTAACAAGTCTTACAAAAAAGTTTTTATTTTGACTATGTCACTTGGCACTTTTTTTTTCAACGCCCCAGCACCGGACGCGCCATCAGCAGTCGGCCGCCATCAGTTGGGGTGTACCGCCCGAGACTGTAATAATTGAAAAAAAATATCCATATAAAATCACAAAATATCCGAATAAAATATCCGCCAAAAATTGCAAAATATCCGCATAAATTAGTATAAATATCCACATAAAATTTTCAAATTAGGTACTGTATGTTAAACCACGCAAAATTATTCAAAAATTTTTATTCTCACATTAGTTGAAATTGCAAATGATGAACATTTCAAGATTTTCATGAAGAAAGAAAGAAAATCTGTAAAAATTTAAAAAATAAATTTAAATTTATAAAAATTCTTTTAAATAATTTTTTTAGGAAAAAATTAAAAAAAAAGAATTTTTAATTAAAAAAAATTAGCCCAAAAAATTCTTAAAAATCAAAAAATTTAATAAAAAAAATTTCAAAAAAATTTTCGATTGAAAATTTTCGGATTTTATTACATTTTTGCTTAAGAATTTCCCAAAAATGGCAAAATATCCACGAAAATATCCAAATATCCATATAAGGTCCAAAATATCCACATAAAAGTTGTTTTTTTGGACTCAAATCAAGCTATAAATGCTTTTTATTTGATTTTCAGGCCATTTTGAGTCTCCGCAAAAAATATCCATTTGGATATTTTTCAAGCCCTCTAGTAATAATTGCCCAATTTGGCACTTTTAAACATGCCATCATCCATTCATCCAACCCAATATGTTCCAAATCCAAAATTTCTTCATCCTCCGACAAGAAGGTGTGTGTTTCATGATTTGATCTCCGGCGGGGTAACGTCAGAAGGGTCTCCGGCGGGGTCTGACAGCTGCCCCCCCTCCAATTTACCCGATTTTTGGGTCCAAGAAAAAGAACAGCCTATAAGCCATTCCTTCATTCATTCATTCATTCATTCATTTCATTGATCCCCACATTTGTTCGCTTATTCCCAAATTTCTTTTTCCAAATGAATTTATTTGAGATTAATCCAGTCGTTGAAAAAACTGCTTGAAACGCCTGCTCAAATTTTTTTTTATTAAAATTTGACATCTGCCTCATCAAAATTCTCTATATTTGAGCATGTCGATAAAATTTTTTCAGAGCAATTCTGCAGCCCTGTTTTTCTAGGCCAAATTTGGGTTTAATATTTGCCCAAATTTTCACTTTTCCGTCGAATTTTGGTCAGATTATCATTAGTCATCCATCTTGATGTCTTCGTCGTCATCTTCTTCGCCATCCACTGAGGCCCCTCCTCTAAAGCCTACGGAGGAGGTGTCCTTATCCCTTATTTCAGTAATTTTTCCATTTTTAGCCATCCATCTTGATGTCATCGTCCTCCGCATCTTCGCCATCCGCCGAAGCTCCACCACTGAAGCCCACGGACGAGGCCGTCCTTTATCCCTCGATTTTTGGTAATTTTTCCATTTTCAGTCATCCGTCTTGATGTCTTCTTCGTCATCCGTATCTTCACCATCCACGGAGGCCCCTCCTCTGAAGCCCACCGATGCGGCCTTCCTCAACTATTGGCTGTACAACTCGTACTCGCCGCTGTACGCCAGCCCCCGAGACGTCGCGTTCAACCGTAACGGATCCGTGTACAATTGGCTGTTGCGCAAGTCCTACCACAGCAGCCGCCCCGGGGGCACCTACATCTACAGACCCTACTCCCGACGCCACAGCAGTTATCTGGGCCAGCAGAATAAGTGATATGGCCAATGGTAAGGATGAGGATGGTAGGTGAATAAAGGGGGTTTATAGGGATAAATGTATATTTTAATGGGTCAAAAATCGAAAAAATTCAATGCCAAAAATGACCGAAAATCTGGAATTGTCAAATTAGATTGGGTGGTCGTGATGTGTAATTCAAGAAGCGAGGTGGGCGACTAACCGAGGTCGGACAGGTGCAGTAAAAACGCAGATGCGCAGTAAAATTAGAAATTAAAAAACGCATAACAAAATTCAAATGGTTTTTGGCGCCGAATACGCGGAAGAATGTACGATAAAAATTGGGCGCCCATTGAATTGCTCTGAATCCTCGATCTTTCGAAGCGAATATTTCACTGAAGTGGCAGAGAAAATAACGGCAAAATAGTACACAGAGAAAAGATGAAAGAGAAAGTTCATAATGGAAAATTTCCTCTTCGTAAAATCGAGAAGCCAAAAATAAATTTCGAATTATCAATGGAATTTTTACGCTGATTTTAGGTAAAATAGGATGTAGAAGGAGAAGTAGACTTTTTACGAAAATCTAAAATTAATGAAAAAATGAAACCAAAATCGCTTCCATGTGAAATTAGGTTTCAGATTGATTAACCAAATCAGATTCGGGGTCGGGTAAGTGATTCCAGAAATGGGGGAGGGGGTGAAGAATTTGGGTAAGGATTGTATAATTCAAGAAGTGGGATGCATAAATAGGGGTCATTGTTCGATTTTCGAATTTTTTTCTACTCGGATCGGGGTCCATTGTCTCCAATTGAGAAAATTACAGAACATCAAGGCCTCTGCTGATGGGTCTTCATCAATTAATCACTTGTTTTAGAAGCCATCCTCATGCTCATCAGCATCATTGAATCCCGATGATTGATTGTTATCATTGATTGGACAGGATCAGATCAATGTTTTTACAATGCTATGCATTATCCATATTCCGCTTGATAAAAATAACCAGTTTAAACTTTTAAATAATTGAATCTTTTTGTAAAAAAGGCTAGAAATCATGTAGAGTAATCTAAATTAATAAAAAAAAAATTGGAAATAATAATGGGGGCTATGTTTCTGCTCAAACTATTTTTTCGGACTATTTTCCTGTATTGGAAACTAGGATGACCATTTTACTGATCATTGATCTGGGAATTTGTAGTATTTTTCACTTATTTAATTCTGTGCCAAAATATCCAAAATTGATATCACATGGCCACTCATTCATTATTCAATTCATTGGGTGAAAAACACAAATTCAGTAGATCACTTTTTGTGGGTTTCCGATCACTTTCTCCTCTGATCAGTTGAGAACTCAACCTAACGGCTAATAAATTGTGGTGATCAGCAGGTCCGCGGTGTCCGCATTGTGTTGCCGGTGATGCGGAGACCGTTTTATGTAGTAGAAGGAGCATTGGAGGGGCGAGAAAAAGCAGTTTTTGCGCGCAAATTTGCCGCCTTTCGACGCGCCGGGCCGCGCCTGCAGCTCGGTGCCGCCCTCGTTGGACAGATCCGGCAGTTCCGGAAGTGTAACGCCGGAAGTGCCGCCTTGCGGATCCGGAAGAGCCGGCAGGCGCTCCACCAATGCGCCGACAGCTTCAGTGTCACGACGGTTAAAGGCTCGGCCAGGCTTTTGGCTGGAAGAGGAAATCGAATTTTGATTGGACAAGAATCAGGTTTCGATCAGTTACAGTAACAGACTAAATACACTTTTTACCGTAAAAACTGTATTAAGTCCCCTCTGCATTTAGTCCCCCTCTGTAATCGACTCCACCTGTATTAGGACCCCCTGTAATAAACCCCCCTCTGAGGAGGGGTTGAAAAATAAGACCCCCGGGGGGTCTAATACAGTTTTTACGGCTGTCATAACTATGGTAGGGATGATCATTGCCTTAACAATTTTAATTGTGGCATGGATCATAGATCACTATTTTGGTCATGGATGATGACCATTATCATCTTGGAAATATTACCATACACATGCTCTATCAACCTATTTATACCTTGTACCGTACTTTTGCCTGGGTTGTCTCTTGCCCAATCTTTTGGCACCAAGATCATTTTTCTAATTATTGCGATGGATCATCAACTCACTTGGCCAGGAATGTGCTGGCACTGCTCGACAACTGCGCCGTCAGGCCACCGCCGTCCAGGAAGGCGCCAAAGTTGTGCCTGTTGGGCACATATCTGTAGGTGCCGGTGGAGGAGGGACGGCACCAGGCCGTTTGGGCGACCAACTGAAGGGCCAATAGGATCGAGAGCAGCCATGATGTGCCAACGGAAAATGCAGAAATATTAACGGGATTCATCGTATACCTTAATTTCTGAAAAGTTACAAAAATGCAAAAATGATGTTAGTGAATTTAAGTGATTAATCATCATAATGGGCATATCGAATATAGAAAAATCGAGCTTTAACTTTATTGGGAAAAGCTTAAAAGCCATGCGCTCTGCTGATTTAGTCAAGTGAATGAATAATCCAATTATTATGAAAAAATTTAATTATTAAAAATTGCATAGTAGTATTGGCATGTTGGGTGTGGCAAAAGGACACATTATCTACGGAGAAATACATTTTTTATATGCCATTTTTGCAGTCTGATAAAGGTCTACCTTTTGTGCTATGCTTTACATTTTTATCTGGTTCGTTGAGATCGAATAAAGGTTACATTTTTTGCAAAATCGGATTCTTCACTGTAAAAAAATGTGGTCTTGAAAGTCAAATCGAATTCTTGCTATTGGTTTGGCCATGGTCTTGAATTTTGGTAAAGGATCACCCTGGACACAAATTTAGCGTGGTCTGACATTTGTCCTCTCTGTCAAGTATTTTTCCAGTATGGCTTTTTGGCATGGCACTTTTGTGTCCTGCTGGTAAGGATTCGCACTTTTCCGTCTGATAAGAGTGCCTTATCAAATGGAAAATGGAAAACTGCGCAAAACCCATGGCTTTTACGGTATGAATGCCTTCATTGGTAGTTTTGTTCCTCCTTTTTTGGTGCGTATAAATAAAGCACAAAACAGGTAGCGGATGTACGCAAAACTGGGTCTGTGATATTAAAGGCCAATGTCTGAGGAGGAAGAAGTGGTGCCAGCCGGAACAGGAAATTGCGGGCACCCAAAGGGCGAAAAGTGCCATTCATTCATCATCGGAGTGGTTTGGTCCCCCGATAAGTGCCAGAGCCAGCACTTTGGAAGAAAGACAATAGGGCGAAAATGGGGCCAATTCTGGGATTTGGCCATAACGACGACGACAGATCCGGCCCAAACCATTATGTTGGCAAGGCGGGGCCTTTTAAAGGTCACTTCCGGCGGAAATGACTTTTTTATCAATAATTGATTGAGCTCGTCAGTGAGTAATTGGTATGACTTTTCGAGATCAATGATTGGTTCCAAAAAAGTGGATTTCGTCAGTGATTATGCTGGTCAGTAAAGAATTAGATTAATGCATGCAAATTGCCGAAATAATTTCCTGTGGAAGTGATTTTTCGTCAGTGATTGGGTTCGTCAATAAATAAATTGATTATGGTGAAATGCAAAAGTTATTTTCTGTAGAAGTGATCTCATCATTTGAGGATAAAATGGGTTTTCGTTAGTGATTGAGTTCGCCAGTAAAAGATTAGTGCAAAATGCCAAAATCTTTCCCGGCGGAAGTGATTTTTCGTCATTGATTGGCGGAACAAAAAGTTGGTGAGAATTTTTCCCGAATGTAAGAGCAAATGCCAAATGTATGAATAATGAGCTGTTGCAGGTTTTCAGAAAAATTCATCCCCTTGGGAATTGGTCTCATGTTTTAATGATGTGATTCAGACATGATAATAATTATTTATTTGTCATTTTTAAAAAAGCTGCTTACTTATGAAAGCAACCATTGACGAGATCACGAGATCACAGCATCCTATTTCTGTCATAAGGGTTTCTCGACAGCTCGAAAGTGGTTTTTGCACTTCGAAGCGAGTGACTAGGGTCAGGGGAATTTTGGGTTAGGGTTTGGGGATTCGACGAGTATTTTTAGTTATGTACAAGAAAATCCAATTCAACCCATTTTCATCAAGAATTGAAAAAAAGCCCCCCCTTTTTTTCCCGTAATTTACGACTATAAATTTTCAAAATTATGATGTTGAAATCTCTTTAAAGGCATTGTAGAAATTTCCTTGAGGTCAAATTTTTCACTGTCGAATTTGAATTAAGCCCATTTTGTAAAAAAAAATCAAAAATCTGGATTTTTCCGGCTTTCCTTTTGGCTATGACCAACTTTGTCACATATACAAAGTGAGGGGGCGACAATGAGACCGGGGGTCATGGAGGGTTAGTCGTCACACCCATACCCAGTACCAGTACACCTTGGGTAGGGGGTGGACAAAAACAGCAGATGTTATACCCAGATGGCACGGCACCTAGATAGTTACTTTTTGGCATTTCCGTTAATAATCTTACATAATAGGCATTCCCTTTAATCAGGAATGTAACCATGGGAGTAACAAACGGTGATGGGTAGACATGTTAGACAAAAAGTATAAAAGGCAAAATTGTTCAGAATTTTATGCTGATTCGAATGGTATTTTTATTTTTTCGTAATTTGTCCAAAAAGTTCCAAAATTTTTTTATACGGTTTTAGGTGATATTTCGAACTTTTTGACAAAATTTCGAAAAATAAAAATACCATTCGAATCAGCATAAAATTCTGTACAATTTTGCCTTTTATACTTTTTGTCTAACAAGTCTAACAAAAAAGTTTTAGGCCAGACTGGCCACATTGGCCTTTTTTTAAAGACCCAGCACCGTAACAATCTTGTCGAATTAGCTAAAATGATACGAATAATAAATTTTTTATGTAAAAATTGTTTTCCGCCGATTTTTACACCATAAAACTTGTACAAAGGTAAGAGGAAACCGGTTCAAAACCTGTTACTTTGGCACGTGTGCCAATTTGGCACATGTTTGAAGATGCACAATTCCAGATTCCAGAGAGAACCATGCGTAATGCGACTTTTATTAAGCATGGTAAGGCACGCAAAAGGTCAATTTGGCGGGTGACGACTGACGACGACGGCACTTCCGGTCGGCGGCGGATGTGCCATCTTTTCTGCGTGAAGGACGATTTGGCATTTGTGCTTTTGTGATGCCCCAAAACTCATTATCAAAATGATTTATCACCGTTTCCGCCCCTCCTTACAAAGTATCTGTCTATTTTATAGTTTTGGCTCATTAATTCCGCTAGCTTTAAAGTTTAATATGTACCAAAGGGATATTTGTGTAGTTACGTCAGCATTTTTTTCGAAAATTTTAAACCAGAAAACCAGGCTCCCAAGGGCGTGAAAATTTTAGAGGGCAAATTTCACCCTTTATTAGAATCAAAATCCCCAGAATATCTATGGAATTTTTTGACAGAGAAAGTGGAGCTGTTAATGGGCTCAAATCCCCTCGAGGAAAACTTTTTTTATTTAGGCTCGTTTTGATTCAGCAACAGAAATTACTTTTTTGATGGTAAAATCTCGAAAAATAAAATAGGAATACCTAAATTATATGGCCACATTGGTGAAGTTCCGAGGTTCCGACTCGTAAATCACCAGTGGATTAATGAACCTTTATACGTACGATTATCAACAGTGTCACCAAATGTTTCACCATGAATCTTTTGACTAATGGATGAAAAACGGCGTAACCAAATAATGAAAAATCCCAAGAAAAACATTTTATAATCATACGTATCAACTTTTTGTTTGCTTGGTAGCTTTTTGCTCGTCATCATTACATAATCATTACCCACACGGGGGCAAGGTTTATGAAATGGCCTTATGTGCCATCATTTACGCAGCGTGACATTTCTTTTGTGATATGTTGTACATTGTACGTATTTCTTTGTCCTTTGTTCTTAGGCTAATTTTTGGTGGCCTCCCTTCTCAACTTTTGTATGTTGGGCAAGAATTTTCTAACTAGTTGGAAAATCAAAGTGCCGAAAATTCTAAAATTAGATATTGCATTTAGTTGGAAAGTTTCAAGGAAAATTTTTTTTATAAAATTTATTATTTTATTCCTTAACACTTTTCGGTGGCCTCTATTTATAACAGCATCCATTACAATAAAAAAAAGGGGCTGTAAAAATGGATAAAAAGTGATCAAATTCCGAAGGTTCATAGGTCTCAACAGCAAAAACAATAATGACAATATAACACATGTTATAGGGTGGGATGAATCAGGGTTCAGGAACATAAGCAATTAAAATTTGTAGGAAAAAATGAAAAAAAACCCATTTAAAAAATCGATAATTTTTTAACAGGGAAATATTTTGCCTATGCCCCTGATTATGTCCCTAATTGGTCATTCAATCTAATTTAGCAATGAAAATTTGATGCAATATGTGTGTACTAATGCCATGCAATTAGGGGATTAGGTTTAATTAATAGACTCTAAAATTAAAAATTCAAATGGATGAGCAATATGAAGGATATGTTGTTCGAAAAGCAGCAAGTGGTGGCCTCATCTTTCACAACACTTATTTATGAGGACAAAAGCAGATAGTAGAGGATGGCGGCACAGATGGCAAACAGCAATGCATAGACCATCATCTCCACGACACCGTTCCTGATGAAAAAAAAACATTTTTAGGAGGGGGTATAACGAAGGGCAAGACCAAGAGCGTAGGCAGGAAAAGGAGAGGGTGGGGACTGATGTGAGTGGGACCCCGACGAGCAAAAAAAAAACGAAGTTCGATGGTCCAAAGGGCAGCCGGAAAAATTTCGCGTTTACACCGGCTCTCCGGAGAAAATTTTGAGAATTTGAGATCTATTTCTTAAGAAAATTGATTGATTTTTGAAGAAATTTCACTGTAATTGAGTGACGGCGGCCTCGAGAGGGGCTGCCTGAGAAAATTTAGATGAATGAACAGGGAGACTCTTTGACTTGGCATTTCGGGAGGGGTATAGCCCCCATCCAGCACCAAGGGCGCCGCCAGGAAAAATTTTCGGGGGGAACGAAGTTCGGCGGAAAGAAAATTTGGCGAAATCAACAGGGGGGACCCTTATGAAAAAATTTTCGACTTGGCATTTCGGGGGGGGGCCAAGCCC
>LDKF01000872.1:21214-32667 GCA_001026735.1 Rotylenchulus reniformis
CAATGGTTTATAATTGCCATAATCACATTAACTGCTGGCTTCTGCTGCTGCTTCTGTTGTAATTTTCGCGCTCGCGCGGTCCAAATCGCTTTTTCCCCACTGCGTAGATACCAGAAAAGAATGCAGCGAATCAGTGGGGAATCTTGTCCACAATTTTCCACTTTTTATCCTTTTATTGCTTAAAAGTGCTCTTGATGATCCATTTTTCTGAAACGATCTGATATGGCCGATTGGGCCTCATTACCAAGCTTGGATCGCCCAAAAACGTCCAGCACTATCTGTTTGATTTTTGAGGTCCCGATCACCAAAAATGATTTGATCCTTTTATCCTTATCGGCAGGTATTTAAAAATCAAAATACCATTCTAATCCATTATCAATGGAGATCATGATCACATCAAACTTGGATCATATCATAGGCAAAATTTTTGTTGTGTTTTGAGCTGATCAGACCCTCACCAAAAGTATCTGATCTGATCCGATATGTATGATCTGATAGCAGCTCCTTTCTTATTTATATTTTTCAATTTCTTTTGCCCTTGATTCGCTTCGAAAAATCATAAATTATGGCCGCTACTACTCCATAGGCCTGAAAATTCAAGCTTTTTTATCCTTACTATGTCAAGATCAGAAAAGTTTGCCCAATTTTTTTCTGAAAATTCGAGGAAAAATTAAGGCCCATTTTTCGCATGAATGGTTAGAAATTTTTAAAAATTTTCACTGGAATCCAAAAAACCTTCTGGTGCGAAGATTCCACAGCTTTGGCGCCTAGGGTTCAGGGATTTATGGAGTTTTTGTAGCCCCTAATAGGTAGAAAGTTGAATTTGATAACCACACGTAACAAAGATCCACCACACAAAATCTGTTAATCTAATTATGGATCCATTCAGAATTTATAAAAATAAATAAATAAAAGTTAACTTTTCAAAAATTCGGACTTGTGGGCCATAAATTGGTTGTTTGCCAAGCAATTAAATGGATTTTCAGGGGGAGGAAGGGGAGGAGGATTTGCACGGAACTTGTTCATTAATAGACTCATTTTAGTTTTTTCAGTCCTTTTTACATTAAATTAAGTGACACAAATGATGGTCACACGGATGCCAATGTTGGCATTAATGGCGAGTTTGGCACTGATGATGATGATAATGGTCAGGACAGCCAATGGCGGTAAGTGTGGTTTTTTATAGGTTGGGTTTTTTCAGATAAAAAACCGGAACAGTTGTTAAAATTTTTTTTCGGAGATATTGACCCGGCCATTAATTATGTTAGCGATCCTGCTAAGCCTTGTAATGTCCAATATTTGGTTTAGTGGTTTATTATTACGGATTTTGGTACTTTCTTGGTATTGCTAGCACCATTTTTTTGATCCTTCCTTTTAGGGCGATGCTCTAAATTTTAGTCCTTTTTATAGAGATCGGACCGGTAATTTTCGTAATGGCTATATCTCAAGGTTGCAGTTCAATCTTGGATTTTTTTCTTTTCCAGCATAATTAGCAAATATAAAATAATTAGGGGTTGCAAAAAAAGAAAAATCAATTTTTCTATTTACAGGTGGAACTAGAAGCTAATTACCGAAAAATACCGAGCCTCGGTATTTTTCGGTAATTTATGGATTTCATGAAAAAAGCCTTTGATTTTTTGATTTTTCTTTTTTGCAACTCCTAATTATTTTAATTTGCTAATTATGCTGGAAAAGAAAAAAATCCAAGATTGAACTGCAACCTTGAGATATAGCCATTACCGAAAATTACCGGTCCGATCTCTACTTTTTAGTCTTGGTTTCTTCTTTTTTTGATACCGTACATTTTTAAAATCCTATTTATTGATACTGTATGTATGAATAGAACTCCCAATATTGTACAGATGAGCTCGGTAGTGGAGTCACCAGCAGCAGTTCCGAAGAAACATCGACGACAACAACAGAACAGCAGGTACAAGCAGGGGAATTGCTTATACATACATAAGTACCGTAAAACCTGTATTACAACCCCCCTGCAATTGAGCCCCCGGGGGTTCTAGCCAAAAATTTGAATTTTTATATATGGAAAAGAAAAAATTTTCAAAATTCAATGCAATCATTATTTATTTTTATTTTTTTGCCACATTGCAGAAAAAAGAAAAAGTTTTGTGGCCCAAGATTTTGTTCAAACAAATTTTTTGGCCGAATTCCGTATCCAGTATCCCGTTTTTAGGGGTGTATTTTGGTCCAGGACCTCGTTCTTAGGGGTGTATTTTGGTCCAGGACCTCGTTCTTAGGGGTGTATTTTGGTTCATAGCCTCATCTTTAGGGGTGTATTTTGGTTCATAGCCTCATCTTTAGGGGTGTATTTTGCTTCAGAACCTAATTTTTAATTATTTAAAGTTCTGATAAGGGAAAATACAAAAAATGAGATGATTGATAAAGAATTTTGGAGATTTTTCTTGAAAAATGGCTCAATTTTTCTTAAAAATGGCTCATTTTTTTCAAAAATGGGTCGAAAAATAGTACCCCCCTCCTCTCTTCACCGATGAAGTTGAAATATATAACCCCCCTGCAATTGAGCCCCCCCTGTAATAGACCCCCCTCTGGAGGGGGGTTGAAAAATATAACCTCCGGGGGTTGTAATACAGGTTTTACGGTACATATAATGTTTTATAATCATACGTGCACAACTTACATCTGCTGTAGAAACTAGATTGATAATCCGTTTTTAGACCATGACATCAAATACGGTTGGATCTATAACAGAAGAAAAACAACAACCATCTTCTACCAGCAAAGAAGGACTACAGGTTGAGGATAGGGAAGAGAAGAAGGAAGAAAAGGGAGGAGAAAAAGAGGTGAAAGAACCAGCAGAAGAGGGCAAAAAAGAGGAAAATGGAGGAGATGAAAAGGAAGCAGAAAAGCCTGAAGAGGGCAAAAAGGAGGTGGAAGAAGGAGGTAAAATGGAGGAAAGAAAAGATGTGAAGGAACCATTAGAAGAAGACAGAAAGGAGGAGGAGGAGGAAGAAGAAGAAGGTGACCAAAAGGAGGAAGAAGCAAAAGGAGAGAAGGAATCAGCAGAAGAGGGCAAAAAGGAGGAAGGAGAAATGAGTCAAAAGGAAGGGGAAGAAGCAAAGGACGAGAAGGAAGAAGAAAAAGATGTGAAAGGACCGGTGGAAGAGGGCAAACGAGAGCAGGAAGTAGGAGATAAAAAGGAAGAAGAAGGCAGCAAAGAGGTAAAGAATGCACCAGAAGAGGACAAAAAGGAAGAAGAAGTCGAAAGAAAGGACCAAGGTGAAGAAGAGAAGAAGGAAAAAGAAGGAGATAAAGAGGAAGAAGTAGCAGCAAAGATTGAGAGTAAAAAAGAGGATTTAAAGGAAGAGAAGAAGGAAGAAGCAGAGGGCAAAAAGGAGAAGGAAGAGGAAGGAAAGCGGGAGCCAGAAGAAGAAGAGAAGAAGAAAGAAGAGGGAAGTGAAAGAGAGGAAATAAAGGAACAAGAGAAGGAAGAAGCAGAGAGCAAAAAGGAGAATACAAATGAAGGGAAGAATGAGGACGAAGAAGAAAAAGAAGAAGCCAAAAAGGAGGAAAAAGAAGGAGACAAAAAGGAGGAAGAAGGAGGAAATTCTCATCGCCAACACCATGATGATGGGAAAATAGGGGAGAATACAAGTAGCAGGCTAGATGATCAGACATTTGAGGAGTTAGCAACGAGTGCCGAACCGGAAAGAGCGGAAACAAGTGCCAAACCGGAAAGAGCGGAAACAAGTGCCAAACCGGAAAGAGCGGAAACAAGTGCCAAACCGGAAATGGTAACGGAAAGTGCCAAAACGACCAAACCGGAAGAGCCAGAAACAAGTGCCGAACCAAAGTTACCAGCAGGAAAGAGTGCCGAACCGGAAATGGTACCGGAGAGTGCCAAAACGACCGGACCGGAAGAGCCAACTGCGCTGCTAGCGAATAGTGCCGGACATGAACATGGTTAGAGATCATTTTCAATATAGAGAGTTGATATTTGATCTCCTGGGTCAGATGGGTGCTGATCAGTCTCTTATTTTGGCCACTCTAGACTAAAAATTTTAAAGCCTGCTTGGCCATAGCAAAAATATTTTTTCAAATTTCCTTGAAAATGTTCAAAAAAAAATTTCGAAAAAAAATTTGTCACATTTTTTAACGTCCTGCACAAATTTGTACTCGGTATTGTTTGTTGTTTAGTTTTCCAGAGTGTGATAAGAGGGTAAACCCAAAGCTCTGATCAAAGTTGATCAATTTATTTTTTCCATTTTTAGATACCGATGGACAGGGTACAAGCACCACAACAACAACTACACCGATTATTCCCCTGGTACGGCCCGTGAACGATGGATTAGATCATCAAGTACAAGAACAGGAGGAACCAAATCCATTTGCATCAATTGAGGCGGAACATTTTGCAGGGAAAGAGAATGAAAAGGAGGAAGAAGGATTGGAGAGGACCAGAATGGAGGAGATAAAGGAAGCCAGAAGTGGTGAAAAGGAAGGAGAACTGGGGACCAGAACAGAAGAGGAGAAAGATGTCATAAAGGAAGAGGGAATTGGCACTGGAAGTAGTGAAAATGGAAGAAAAGATGGGATCCAAAACGATGACAAGAAAGAGGAAATAGGGACCGGAAGGAGTGAAAAGGAAGAGGAAATCTGGACCGGAAGGAGTGAAAAGGAAGAGGAGAAGGTGACAAACGAAGAAGGCAAGAAGGAAGAGGAGAAGGTGACAAACGAAGAAGGCAAGAAGGAAGAGGAAATCGGGTCCGGAAGGAGTGAAAAGGAAGAAGAGAAAGTGATGGAGAAGACAATAATGGAGGAGATAAAGGCAATAAGTGGTGAAAACAAAGAGGAAGTCGAGACCAGAACTGATGATAAGGAGGAAGAACACAAGACCGGAATGAGCGAAAAGGAAGAGGAGGAATTTGGTATCAGAAGGGATGAAAAGGAAGAAGTGGGCGAAATCAGAACGGAGACGACAACAACCATGGCACTTCCAGCAGAAGAAGATGTTCCCGAGACCACAACTTCCGTGGTCTTGACATCAGTACCGCCTATAGCTGAAAACGGAATGGATGAAAGAGAAGAGATTGATGTTCCCAGAAAGGACCAAAAGGAAGGAGTGGGCGAAATCAGAATGGGCACGACCACAACCATGGCACTTCCAGCAGAAGAAGAGGATATTCCCGGCACCGCAACTTCTGGTGCCATTATACCGGCAGAAATCGGAACAGATGAAAAGGAAAAAGTAGGCGAAATCAGAACGGATGAAAAGGAAGAAGCCATCGGCGGAATGACAGAGCCACCGACAACCATGGCAATGCCAGAAAACGATGCTCCCGAAGTCACAACCGCATCAACTCCAACCTTAGTATGTTAATAATTAAAAATTTTCAAAAAAAAAATTTGTACATAGGTCCGAACAACTTTTATACCCTCTGCTGAAGAAGAAAAAGGAGCATTCAGGCAGGAAGAGGAACAGGAACCTGTGAGACAAATAACCAAAATGCCAATGCGTCCTGTAGAGGAGGCTGAACAAAGGGGTAAATACAAAATTTTTCCTAATGTGGCTTGAGAAAATTTTTTCACCATGTCAACACGATTTACAAATATACTCGTGGCCATAAAGAATGTTCCAATTTGTTTCCCAAAACTGAATTCTAAAGAAAATAGCATGTAAAAAAGAGAGAACGGAAAAGAAAATAGTTTGGAACAGAATTTCGCTAAATATAGATTTAAAAAATTGGTAAATTTTTATGGCCACGGGCATCTCTATATCTATGGCAAAATCCTAAAAAAATAAATAAAATATCTTATAAAAGTTAGCCGCCACTTTTCAGAGTTGGCACTGTCAAGGGCATTCAGGACACCCTTCTTGGTACATCTTGACAAAATTGAATGGCGCCTCGAATTCGCAGATTTGTCCAGTGGACCGGCAAAGAAACTGCTGGACCAGATTCACAAGGATGTAAGAAAAATAAATGTAAAATAGTTTTCGGGTTTTTATCGAATTTTATGGAATTTTTAGAATATATTTGGCCATTTTTTCATTCAGGTTTTGAGCGAGATTTATAATATATACGGGGTAAACTTCTCTTAATTAAAATTTTTTAAGCTTCGTTCCGCCTTCGGCAACGCCATTGGACCCGACTTTCTGGACTACCAAGTTGAAGCTCTGGTCAAGGGTTCCGTAATCGTAGAAGGCCAACTTCTGACCCGGGAACCCGTCGACGATCCCCAGTCCACCGTAATGGCATTGGAACAGGTAAAAGGAATTTACGGCAGGGCAAATTACTTTATGGTACAGTATACAAGCAGAACCATACTGTAAAGTACAGTATCCTGTAAAGTAATATTTCAAACCAACCCGTTTCAGTACCGTAAAAAGTACGGTCCGTGAGTTAGGAACTGTATTAAAAAACAGCAGGACGTATAACGTACTTCATGAAATTCGTGTACGTACTACTGTACGTGGTCTAATTCCACTTTTTCATATACAATTGGATTTGAAAATCGATTTAATATCAATTAATTGTTTAATGTCCTTTTTCCCGGACATGTTATGATTATGGTCTTGCCATACAGCAGCAAGACCCTGATTAATCCCTACATTACGGTATCGCTATTACCATATTCCGTTATTGCGTACCTAGCAATACTGTACAGTAAGATACCGTATTCTCTCTAATAGAAGGGCCTCTCTAATTGAAGGGGCCTCTCTAATAGAAGGGGCCCCCTGTGAGGGGATCGAAAAATAGAAGAGGCCTCTCCAATTGAAGGGGCCTCTCTAATTGAAGAGGCCCTTTTTTTGATGATGAGCCATTTTCTCAAAACCATATATGAATATTTAGTTTTTTGAACCATATAAATGGGTATTTTGATCAAAAATTGATAATTTTTCAAGAAAATAATAATTTTGAAAGAATTTTTGACGAAAATAATGTCGATCCCAACAGTGCAGCAAGATAAAACTGTTAAAATTATCATTTTTTTATCTTTTGCTTACACCCTTAAAAAATTATCAGTCTTTGAAAAATAGAGGGGGCCTCTCTAATTGAAGGGGCCTCTCTAATAGAAGGGGCTCCCTGGAAGGAGGTTGAAACAATAGAAGGGGCCCCTTATATTAGAGAGAATACGGCATCAATTATCCGTGATTGCTCCACCAAACAATACGGTAGGTACATTACGCCTCCATCCTTTCATTTTTCACGGCCCAGGATAGGATATTCTAACCTCCTACCTAACCTCTACGACACAGTATCAAAAACCAATAACCGCTCTACAGTATGCAATAAGGCGATCATTTTTACACTACAGTATCCATATTTTCAGGCAATACTGTCCGGAGGCGGCGAGTTAGGTGGAAATTCTGTGGACACCGATGCCATCAGCATAGCCGGTAATGGCCTCTTTGGAAGCATATTTTCCCAAAAATATGACCAAAACGCATGAAAATTTCCCTTCAGGAATCCGTGCCAATTTGCCATCTGGCAACATTGTTGCAGCGAACACGCAACGGCAAACGGAGGCAAGCGATTTTGAAAGTTGAATTTTCAAAAATTGGAAAGATGTAAAATGGGGTGCTATGTCGTTTGATCCGAAAGTGCAAAATAGATTTTTTGCTTGTATATACTACAAAATGCCTAAAAATTCAATAAAAGCAAAAATATTCCAACTTTTCGGATTCGGTCATTAAAGTTCATATGTTAGATTCGCTCGATAAAGACCCTATATTTGAGCCTCGAAAAAGGTTGTTTGGCTTTTTCTTGAAGACCTTCTAAGTAATGAAGTAACAAAAAACAGGCCTTTGAACATTGTTAAACCAATTTTTTAAATATTTTCTAAAAACTTACGGGCTTTGAGATTTTTCAGGTAACAAATCTTTTAAAAACCTATCAATTTTTTCAGAGTCTTAACTTGTCTGGGCAAAATTTTTTTAATACCTTAATTTCTCAATATGATTGATAATTTTCAAAGCCTAAAATTTTTATTTGATTCATTTCTTGAAGATCTTCTACTTAAGTAAAAAAAAGCGAAATAGCCAGGACTCTAAGCAGGATTCTAATGTGGGGAATTTATCGAGGGAATCTAATGTGGAGATTTTATCAAGGGAATCTAACATATGAACTTTAATGACCGAATCCTAAACATTGGAGTATTTTTGGTTTTATTGAATTTTTAGGCATTTTGTAGTATATACAAGCAAAAAATCTATTTTGCACTTTCGGATCAAACGCCCATTCTTGCACTTTCGGATCAAACAACTCAGCACCGTAAAATGGAAGGGTGCCATGATGATTCATAATTTTTTTTTTAAATTTCGGAGAAAAAAAAGAAAAGAAAAGAAAAAGACCCTTAAAAGGGGATATCGTGACCAATCTCCAAAAGTATAGTATTCCATTTTATCTAGCCTAGGAAACGAATTACCGAGAATTTTATGGCCCATCGCACTCCATGGCCCAAATCATTTCTACAGTTCAAAAATTTTGAATTTGGCAATTTAAAGTTTTTAGGCGGCTGTCAACACCGGTTACATCATCGGAGGTGCGGTTACGGTCGGGGTGCTGATCATCATTTTCACCATTTTCGCCATCGTCGTGTTCGGGGTAATCCTCCGATTATATTTTTTGTGATTTTAGACCATTTTTCACCAATTTTCATGAAGTTTAGGCATTGGAAATTTGTGAAATTTTGCCTTTTAGGGGGGGGTTGGAACCAGCCCCGAGCTCTTAAGATTTTTGAAAATTTTATCAAAAAACCCCTTTATACAACAGGTAAACAACAGGAGAAACATCGGGACGCTGAAGTTGAAGGAGGAGATTTGCATGGTGGAGAACGGCGGGAAAGGAGGCAAATTCGGCGACACGCCAAAGCGGTTCATGAACATGACGAACAACGATGATGGCGGAGTGAATCTGTAGGTTGAAACCCGAAATTCCAGGTTACTAGGTGTAGAAATACAAAAAAAAAATGAAAAACCAAGACCCAGTCCCCGGGACCGGGACAAAATGGTGCCGGGGTCACAATGGTGCCACAGTTATAACTTTTTTTTCAGAAGTAACATTGAGAAGCGGTTTTGGTATCATTAGATAGCCCTGGATGTTAGCTACAAAACAAGCCAAAGCCNCCAAAGCCACTTTTCAGAGTAGTTTCTGAAAAATTTATAACAATTTCTTTGACGCTGGCACCATTTCGACCCCAAATCCCAGTCCTCTTATTAGTTATAGGTAGCTTCGACTAAAAAAGAACCTTTTAATTTATTTTATCTTTTCTATGAAGAATATAAGTACCGTATTCTCTCTAAAATAAGACCTGGGCCTTATTTTTTTCAACCATCCCCGAAGGGGGGCCTTATTTTAGAGAGGGGCCTTATTTTAGAGAGAGGCCTTATTTTTTTCAAAGGTTGTCAGGTAAAGGCAAAATAGAATAAAAAATGATTTTTTATCAAAAAAAAAGATGTTAAAATGACCAATTTTCTTAAGAAAAAGGACTAAATTTTCATCTGACTCAAAAATCAAGATTTTTTCGGTATTATTCATCTTACATCAAATAAAATTTTTTAATTATTTACTATTATAGAATAAAAAAAAAGCAAAATTGATTTAAAAAAGAATATTCATACACATAAAGGGGGGCTTATATTAGAGAGGGGGCCTTATTTTAGAGAGAATACGGTAAATGGATATTGGTAAGAGTTCTATAACAATAAGGGCCAATAACAAATTTTGTAAAAGAGAACCCCTTAAAATTATTCGATTTTATCTTTTTTATGCAAAATAAATGGATAATGAAAAGCGGTTCTTTTTGGAACAATATTGTTATTGTTCCAAAAAAATTATAATCAGTTGGTATGGGTTAGAAAAAATAAACAAGGTCTTTGTCGTAGCTTCAAAATCTAAATATTTGCTCCTGTTTTAAATTTTAAATAACAAAATTTGTAGGTTCTCACTTTTTCGAAAAAATCTCCGATTCTGTGTGATAAAAAAACTTAAAAATTCAATTTTTTGCTGAAAATTTTGGAAAGCCTCGATAATCCCGATTTTTATAGCACTGGCATGAGGACAACCCGGCTCGCGGATGGCCCCAGGCCCGTGTATGGCATCAACATACAGCAGCCGGTTCTACTGATCAGCGATAGGCCGCCGGTGATCACGCTCACTTCGGATGATCAATGATCAGATGTGCCAATACATTGAAAGAATTTTTAGAATTATTAAAATAAATATTTTCCTTATTTGGCATCACCTTTTTGACTGGATGTAAAGGAAGCTAGGGCTTTAAAAAACTGCCCTTCCTGCTGGCCTAAAACTTTTTAAATGATCTCTAGATCTAAATAAAAAAAGCAAATACGTACCTATATGCAGAATTTTATGGCAAAATAATTGCTAGATCCAAACAGGGCTGGAACGGATGATCCGAATCTGATCCGAAACCCGATGTTTTTCCTGATCCGCGATCCGATCCGACAATTTTGGGCTGATCCGATCCGAAATTTTTGTTGATCCGTTCCAGCCCTGGATCTAAATAATATAAAGTTTTTTGTGCCGAATTTAGTGGCAAATATTTTGGCCTTTCTAGCTTTTCTAAAATCCTTTTAAATAAACCATGTTTATAAAGAAATTCCAGAGATTGAATTAATTATTTAATTAATTATTGTTAATTATTAAACCGGTCTCTATAATCCTTTATTCATTCAAAAATCATAAAAAAAGAGCTCCGTCATAGTGAAACAACAAAATCCTTGAGAAGTTGAACAACTTGAGAAAAAACAAAATCCATAGGAACATAGAACATTTTAAGTCAGCAGAGACTTTCCGAGCAAAGTGGCTTGTTTATGCGAAAAATTCCTTATCCAACAATGTGAGCACCAATGAGTGTTTGCTTCGGACATGGTTTTTCAGAGTCGGCTTTTCGTCGGCAGAATAATCACAAAATGTGCATTGGAATTTTCGTTGCGTCGGCATTTTCAGCGCCACAATGTTCCCGTGTCCATGCTATAAAAAATTGTCATGAATAAAACATTTGCAATTTTTCTATTTCTGCACTTTCGAAAATGGTACTTTCCTGTTAAACGGGGGCAAACTTTTAAACAGGGGGGGGGCATCGAAGAAATTTGGCTAGTGTCCCCCCCTAGTTAAAATTTTGGCCCCCACGTTAAAGTTTTGCCCCTCCCAGTATCTCGAAAATTTAATTTATATAATTTTTTTATTGCTGAACCCCATTTTGTTCTTACCCGAATAAATCCATCTAAAAATATTCCTCGCCAAAAATTTCCTCGATGGGATTCGGATGTCCCATACCTATCCTACCAAACTAAAAATTACCATCGATTCCCAACTTCGAGCACCCTAGAATCTGATAGGGATCCCTCCATAAAACATCCGGATTGGTTCTTAAGTTCTTACAGCATCTTTTTCGAATTTTTTTTTCCAAAAAAAAAAAACTCTAGAGATACCAAAAGCAGTTGAGTTAAATTG